>JAVUPR010000439.1:1800000-2094219 GCA_036785695.1 Gentiana straminea
AACGCTCTTGTCTCCTTAGATCCTCACATTTCCTCAATGCAAAATTATGAGAACTAGATTCATTACCAACATGGATTCCTAACCTCTCTTTTTTATTCCAAGCATTAAAACCTTCACTTACAAATGCGCCACCACTACCTTGATTCCCAAATTCATCTCTAAACAAATAACAACACAAGCAATATGCTTTGTCTTCCTTAATGCTATATTCTAACCAATTAGCATATTCTTTAAACCACATTGGATTAAATCGACGAGTTCTCGTTCCATACTTTGTCTTAGGAAATTCATGATCATGGGGTTGACAAGGTCCCTTTAAGATATAAGCTCTTCTAATTTCATCAATTTGATTCGGATGATACTCGATATTTTTTTCCTTTTCGAAGGCTCTGCAGGGGAGGCTACTCAAATCAACAATTTGTCTACTATGAGAACTAACCCCGCTAGATGCACCCACTCCCGGATTCTCAAACTCGGTAACAATTTCCTCAAATTCACCAACCCGACTTCGTTTATTAAGAAAACGGTCCATATAATCGATATATCAATTAATCTCGTTAAGAAAATAAAAATAAAAATAAACAAACCGCACCACACACACAACCACGGGGTGTAAAAAACTAAAAATTAGGGTAACAACTAACAATTAACCGAATTAACTATTAAGTGATTAACAACACAACAAATGAAATCAAATTATTACCTTCAAATGAGCACCGGAGAGAAGAAGAGCGAGTGAGCGAGCACCGGAGAAGAAGAGCCGAAGAGGACCGATTGATTGATGGCTCCAGCCTCCAGCAGCACCGGAGAAGAAGAAGATAAACTGCAGTGAAGCGGCGGCGGCCTGAAGTCTGAAGAACGGAGACGGTAATGATGGAGAGTGGAGGTCGGACTTCTTGTCTTCTTCGGAGTCGGAGCAGTGGACGGCGCTTCTCAGAATGAGGGGCGAAATGGGAGGGAAACTGGGAAAGTCTAATTTTATTAAAATTAGGTTAAAATTATATTTTTTTGTCAAAACGCAAAAACGACGTCGTTTTGCATTTTTTTTTTTTTTTTTAAATCGAGTGGGGTCACTGGACCCCCCCCCGGGGGGTGTGGGTCCGCCCCTGCTTTGAAGTTTCATTGCTCATGTTTATCTTTGATTCTTGGAGTTTGATTCTCCATCTTCTTTTGTTTCCTGGTTTTGGTTCTTGTTTCATTGTGTTCTTCAAGTTAATTTATCCATGGAGACTGCACAAAATTAGTTGATCTTGCCGGGTAATCCGATGTATGTTCATCCAAGTGAGAATCCCTCATTGGTTTTTGATGTAGTCGATGGCATTTAAAGGATTAGAACATTTCTATCTTTTCTGTATAAGCCTTTATTTATATTTTATTGTGAGTTAGGGGTATGTCCGTCTTTTCAGTCTATTTTATGTTTAGGGTATTTAAGGGTCCGAACCCTAAGATGTACGCAACTTTTGGACAATTTTCAGATTGAAAGAGTTGCTGAGAGTCTCAGCGTTTGTTTCGTTTCCATTTTCATAGCCCTTTACATCATCTGGTATCAGAGATCGGACCTTTTGGTGATCCATGGCTGGCGCTGATGAAGGTAGCCGAATTCGCGACGTTGTTCGGGATTCGAAGATCCTTCGGGATGATTTAAAGAAGTTGGGATGCAGCGTTCACTTCAATGAACGAGACTTTCCTCGGAATTTGGCAGGTGAGCAGCGATGTCGTACCTCAAGCTTTGATACAATAGAAGCAACGTTCACACTTACTGGGTCTGAAGCTTGCAAACCCAAAGTAAGGTTACCAACCTTTGATGGGTCTTCTCTTTCGGTGGATTTTTTGGATTGGATTGATGCTTTTGAGGACTATTTTGAAGATATGAATCCACCCGATGCTGTGATATGTAAATTGGCTTAAAGCCTTCTAAGGGTGGTCCACGGACCCCGCTAAAAATAAAAATACTCGGTATTTTACCTATAGAAAATATTTCGGACCCCGTGAAAAAAATTATTTAGTGTGTTAAATATTTACGGACCCCGCTGAAAAAAAGTTCTGGGTCCGCCACTGGCTGCTTCCAAGCTAATAGGTGAAGCAGGTATATAGTGGAAAGAATTACAAACCCATAGGTTTTGAGAAGGTAAGAACTCCATTACTTCCTGGCCAAGAATGAGGAAGCTCTTGAACAAGAAATTCTTACACACCTCACGTTTGACATACTTCTACAAGCAAGAGAATGATGATAACGTGCAGCACCTCAAGTGTTCGAAGAACTGTCCACTTGAAGTCGACATCAGCAGCAAAGTTGTGAATTCTATGAACATCTCTGAAGATCAAGTGCAGCAAATTGTAGAAGGAAATGAGGGGAAGGAGCCTGTAATAGATGATACATTCGTACCTATCGTGTGCTTGACAGAATTCCCGAACCAGTTGAAAACGAAGATGCAGTCATGCACGTCAACTGATAGAATGCCCCGTAGTTGTTTACAGCAACAAAAATGAAGAGCTATTGGGAAATGGAAGCACAGATCATGTTATTGAGGGACGGAGGAAACAAGCACAAGGCTTAAAAGAGAGAGTGGGCTTTGTTGAGGGGTGTGAAAAGGATGTTGAGAAAATCATTGACGAAGGGAGTGAGTCCGAGATGGTTGAAGGACTTGGAGAAGTGGCTCTAAGTACGTACCCAACTACTAGAGATAAAAGTCCCTCCATTAAATGAAGTTCTGCTAGCTGGAAGAGGCACTTATCTGTTAATTGATCCGAACTTGAACAGAGGCCACATTTATACCGAAGGGATGAAGAAGCAGACCAAAGACTTGAGGAAAGATGCTTCACCACAAGAATTTGTTGGGCAACTACAATCAATGACACTAATACCAATTCCAGTGGTGGGTAGGATTTGTATAACAACAGATAAGATACCTTTCAAACATGGAGAGCAGCATAAGATTCCACTTACAGATAACAATGGGAACTTAACATATATTATCCTTGGTAAGTGTATGTCTTCCGCTTATTCAATTACTAAACTTGTCACACTCTTATTTGATCCTGGTGGGATTTTCTATCCACTTGATCACCGAGAGAGTTTGGTGAATAGAATGGAGAGGGTAACGAGGTTATTTCCGGATTGCAACAAGGATTTGGCATACCTAATTTATGGACAGTGTAAGAGTTGTACTCGTTTCGTCGGTGATGTCGTACCGTTTTTATTCGATCCGGGAGGAGTTCCAAACTTCTGGAAATATTTCTCATGTAACTTTGGCATATTATTGGATTGCTCCTTGTTAAAGTGTCCCACATTGGGAACTTGTGGTTGTTTCACCCACCATATTAAGAAGAGATGGACTTCCCTCACCTCACAACCTAGGTTTTTGGGATGAGGCCCCTCCACTTATATAGGTTTGGGCCTTCGTTTTCCACATGGTATCAGAGCGGGAGGTCATGGGATCAATCTTTGCTACCAAAATTGTTTCCCCAATTATATTGTGCAAGTGTTGGGCCTCTTTGTTGGCCTTGTGTGCCCTTTATATGCCTTTGTGTGCCATGTTGGCCCGGGCTTGTTATAGGCCCACACTTGAGGGGGCGTGTTAAAAGTGATATAAGGAAATATAGTAGCGCCTTTACTAACACCAATTGGTTTTAGTACAACGGTAAGCGCTTGATCCTAATATGTTATCAGAGCCACCCTTTATTGTGCAAGTGTTGGGCCTATTTGTTGGCCTTGTGTGCTCGGCCCACACTTGAGGGGGCGTGTTAAAGTGTCCCACATTGGGAACTTGTGGTTCTTTCACCCACCATATTAAGAGATGGACTTCCCTCACCTCACAACCTAGGTTTTGGGGATGAGGCTCCTCCTCTTATATAGGTTTGGGCCTTTGTTTTCCACACTCCTTGCAGCAAATTGATGTTGCAATCGAATGGCTGTTAACTGGAAGCAGTAAAAAATGTCCGAAGAAATGGTAAGTGGATTTCTCACATGGTGCTGAATGCAAAAGTTGCCAATGGGAATGTACTGTTTTTGTGTTTATGGCTTGGAAATCCTTTTAACTTGTTTGATACTGGGAAGGGATTGCACAACATAAAATTTTGGGGGAATGAGGGAGAAGGACAGAAATATTTCATCAATTGAGTAGAAGGACAGTTTTTTGAAACTTTTGCATAAAGGACAAAACTATTTATTCACTGTCGAAATTCACTTGTGTTCGAAATTCACTTGTTTAAATTCACCGACGAAATTCACTCTCGAAATTCACTAATTTTCAAAATTCATCGTCGAAATTCACTAATTTTCGGGATTCACTGTCGAAAATCACTGTCGAAATTCACTGATTTCGGGATTCACTGGGGAGATTCACTGATTTTCGGGATTCACTGTTTGTTCTTCTCGCTATAAAAATTATGCGGTTGTCCTTCTCCCTATAAAAAATATGTAGCTGTCCTGTTACTTAAAAATATTTCAGATTGTGTCCTTATCCCTAATTTTCCATAAAATTTTATAACATGACGTTAATAATCTTGGACAATTGCGAGGGAGTTATTCTTGAGTACTCCGGCTTTGGTGGAATGCAGTTGAACATAACTCATGGAATGGTGCAGCAGAACAAGGTTACAAGAGTCATCAAGGAGAATCTTGTGAAGAAATGCATTGAGATATTGGGGAATGATAAATTTCTGTCATTCTGTGGACATTGGCACTACAACTCCTATATCACTCGAGGATGAGTTTTTATTTTGGGGGCGTAAGAGATGATACATGGGCTTCAATTCAATCTGACGATGATAAAGAGAGAAATGAAATAAGTCCTTCAGGTACAAAGTATTGGAGTTCAATTATCACTGTAGAGCAAGAAGATTCATCCAATCTGCTACCTCTTTATGTCCATCCTAATGAGGAGAATCTTCAATGTCGCATAAAAATTATTGGCGCTGAAATTGGACATCAAGGCATCACCCTAACTCGTGGACGAGTTATTCCATGGAAGGGTTGGAATGACGTGCTCATCGCTGATATGACAAAGAAGCTCATCATGGTGGAGACAATTGTTGTTATAATTGGTTCATGCATGAATACGTTGTGGAAGAATGGACAATCTAGAGAGTCTTTGCGGTTGTTTCACAAGGTGGTGAACGGGCTTGACCCACCAATATTGTTGACATGATTTCTTATCACCCACTTGACGATACACAAACAATAGAGATTCAACTCGAGGACGAGTTTATCATTTTAGAGGAGGATGGAGATGATGTAGTCGATGGCATTTAAAGGATTAGAACATTTCTATCTTTTCTGTATAAGCCTTTATTTATATTTTATTGTAAGTTAGGGGTATGTCCGTCTTTTCAGTCTATTTTATGTTTAGGGTATTTAAGGGTCCGAACCCTAAGATGTACGCAACTTTTGGACAATTTTCAGATTGAAAGAATTGCTGAGAGCCTCAGTGTTTGTTTCGTTTCCATTTTCATAGCCCTTTACATCAGTTTTGGTGCAACCTCCTCTCACGTTTCATCAGGTGGCTTGATCTGAAACAAGTATTTGTTAGTAGTACTCATTATACATTACTACTATACATGGATAATTGCACAAGTGTATTGTAGTTGTACTTTACAAGTAATTGATGGCAATGTGTGTATTGAGCATTCGAAACATGTCAAATACTTAGAAATTTAAAGCCTTTGTAAAATCGAATTTTCATCTTTATCTTGTTGACCGACTTATTTCCACCTGATGTGTAAGTATCATTCGCATACCAATGATTATCTGGAAATATGTCGTTGCTATAAAGAAATATATGAGACCCCTTCTATTAAAGAATAACAAGCTAAGTGGATTCCGGTAAAAACATTAATCTTCTAGTATGATAGTTGTTGACGACGTGTTTCTTCGATTTTGTTGTTGAATGCTTAGATATGACTTGCGATCCTTGTAGGTGCTCAGAAAAGTATGCTGGTCCCTTGTGTTGTCTCCTCATGATCCATATGCAGTCAATTCTTCTTAACTCAACATTAGAGGACAAGAATCTCTCCGAGATACCTCATTTTAGGTTAATCTTTTGAAATTTAAGTTCAATTAATTACTTTGGTTTGAGCCTAGGCATCTGATTCACGCTAACTGATAATTTCGTTGTTCTGTTGTGATAAAAGGCTGCTGTTGAAACAATTCATTACTATGGAAGTTATTCAGTGGACAACTCTGTGGAGTACTTTCCAATCTGAGTTTGAGAACGAGAAAAAAATTCTCGGTGGCTCTTTATGTGACAAAGCAGCTGAAGATTTTCAGCTGAGAGTCATTGAACATGTAATTCTCATCCATGAAGCTTTGTTGCATGAAATCCGGAAGTTGCTTAACCTTTTTACTTGATTTTTATCACTAAGCTAAATATTTTTTTGTTTCTAATGGGGCGCCCCAAAGTCGGAAGGAAGTCGAAAACGGTGAATGTGATGAATTTGTGTGGACACATGTCTCACCTGATTTTCCAACGGCTCGAGTGAGTTTCATTTCTATGCATTCTTACTACTTCAAGGCTTAAGGTTTCTACACATTTGCACAGAGTTGTCTATATGTTGTTGTTAATGCAGATAGATCGTTGTGATGGTACCGTGGGTGGCTCGTTGTATGCGTTATTGTTGTGGTGCGGTTGATAGTTGCTATTGTGTTATGTATATGTACTTTTATCGGAACATGGTGAATTGTAATAAATTATGTATTGTTTAAAAGGAAGAAGTTATAAGGTGTACAAAGTACAATGTTTATTTTCATAGTTCACTACAAAAAAAAGACCTTTTCGTGACAAAAAATTTCGTCGCGAAAGGTGTTGATTTTCGTCAGTAAAAGTTTTCGTGACAAAAGTTTTTTGTCACGGCGTTTGTTGTGTAAGCAGTGACGCTAAAGGTGTCTATTGTGACAATCAGAGTATTAGTCACTAAAGAAGTTCATTCGCGACAAATCTCACACTTTTGTCACCAAAGCTTTTCATGACAACCATCCGGGTTTCTCACCAAAAGGTTTTTAACGCAACAAAATTTTTGTCACAAAATAATGAACATTTTATCACTAATTCAGTGTTGTTGTCACCAAAGGATATAAACACTTTTTTATATTAATGGTTAATATTGACAAAGGCTTTGTCACAAGAAGTCATATAATAATAATAATAATAATAATAATAATAATAATAATAATAAATATTATTATTATTATTATTGTTGTCTTCATTGAAAATTTCAATTAAATAACAAAAAAATATAAACATACCTTATAAGAGGATGAACAATTAATATACAACACAATAAAATATGAAATAATTATTAACAATCATTTATAAGCATACAAAAACTTAGGATCTACTCTAAAAAATTCAAAAAATACCAAAATTTTATCAAACACATGAAATATATATGCATATATTTCATGTTAAAATGCTCAAGCATGATCATGACAAACCTTGGGAGCAGGATTTGATACCAAGTAGTAATCACAATATTGATATGAGATGACTTATTTAAGAAGCATATAGGTCCAATCTGAAACGCTCAATATGCTTACCAATTGCCTGTTCAGGTCAACAGTTTAAAACAACAATACCAGCAGCATTAGGATTGTATCATCTCATTTAGGGGGTATGGACAAAGATATAAAGCTAAAGCGATTTGCCCAAGATGTTACCTGCGAAAATGAGCTTATAACAGCTCCCATTTTCCACCCACAATTTCTTCAGCCCTCTGATTCTTGATTCAACATCCAAGTTGCCGATTTCAACAGCCCGTAATGTACATAACCCCATTTGTTTAAAAAAAAATTTCTCTTAGATGATCAGAGCCTGAAATCAAAAGCTCTCTTAATCAGCATCTGACCAAAATCTTATGATTCAACAGCAAAACAGATGGC
Source organism: Gentiana straminea (assembly GCA_036785695.1). NCBI lineage: Eukaryota > Viridiplantae > Streptophyta > Magnoliopsida > Gentianales > Gentianaceae > Gentiana > Gentiana straminea. Next base: position 1,807,877 of record JAVUPR010000439.1, read on the forward strand.
AAAGAGTCATTCGCTTTCACATTATGATTACATTTAATATTCACTAACCTTTTGTAGCATCAAGAAGGCGAACTTCAACTCATGGCTCATGCTTATCCTGAAATCACAGGTTACCGATTCAAAACATCAAGATTCAAAGTAATCTGTGTATAAACCTCGTCGGTTTCTGATTCGGCCTACAAAATAGGAACATCTGGTTCTAGAATCAAAGTAATTTGTTCTTACCCTGCATTTTATTGAAGCGGGATATTAACATGCGGCAAAGAAAACAGATTGCTAGTTGGACAAAAACAGACTTACTAAAAAAGCTTAGCATGCAAACTAAAGTAAAAAAGCTTAGCAAAGAAACGAATATTTACTTATATCTTGATGGGCCATCGACCACTCCAACTGCCATTATTAATGTTATGTTAACATGATCATTCAAGTCTTCACAACAACAAAAAACATAATCATTCACTTTTGCAACGGCAGAACTCTGGCAAACTTCAAAAGACTTGTGTAAAGAACTAAGGTTCAGCTTCTCATCCTAATCTCCAAAACCATATGACAGACAAGGTTCTTTTCATAATCCAAAATGACTAAAAGTACTGATTAGTCCAAAGCACACAACTGACTGAGACCAAAACACGGCACAGGAGAAGATTGACTAACAGGGCACTGACAAAATATCAATAAGGAATATGTACAATCGGCAGGAAGAAATTTCAGAAAACGTGACAAAATAAACAGAATCTAACCTCTAAGGATTGAATAGAGCTTCGTTCATACACAGCTCAACTTTGCAACCCTTCAACTCTTGCTCGACCATTTCCTTACTCCGATTAGCATCTTCGAGCTTCAAATTAACCTCATTAAACTCCGGTTGGTTTCTATAATCCATAAATATCAAAACAACATAGATTTGGGTGCTCTAGATTCTAGAAGTTACCTTAAACGACATATGACATACCATATTGCAACAACAAAATTTTAGTTAAAATACATTAAGCTAAGCAGGTTTTGGACAAACCTTGAGAATTATCCAAAATAGATATACACTTAAACCAAGCTAAGCAGATCGCGTGAACTTAGCATTTCAGAATGGCAGAGTTTTAGAACTACAAGAACACGGTTTCTTATAACTAAATTAAAAAAACAATATAATTGGGACCATAAAGAGGCAGTTTACAACAAAATGCCAACATGAAATAATAAACAGCAGGATAAAGACATGTAGAGATTGTGCATTTAGAGTTAATCACCCTTAAAGTTGCTTCATAACATATAAAATTAACCACTTATTTGGGATAAGAAAGGTAGATGGGGCAAAGAAAAAGAAGTTAAGGACACTAACAATACCAAATGTTTCAACTATTACAATAAAAAAGATGAGTGCATTGTAACAATCATAACCTCAGAACGCGTCTGTAATGTATTTTGAGGGCCCTAAATAAAGCATGTGAAGAGCGCAAAATAGAGCAATGCAAAAAGCAAACTTAGTTACCAAGAAAGATGTAGATGTTTACTTTTACCTTTGTTTGTTCAGTTTTTCTTCGTGTTCATCTCTTCCACTAATCTGTTACCAGCAACAAAAACAATAATACCTATTCAGAAACTTTAGCTCAGTGATTGGGTAGAATGAACATATGAAGGCATAACGTAAATTTCACCTTTCACAATTAGGCGTTGTCCCATCAATATTTTGTTTGTTATAAGGTGCACGACATGTAGGGCACCTTCATTCAGAATCGTTTTTCTCAGCCATATCCATTATTTAATGCCAGCACCAAACACAAATCTACCAAACAATCTGCTTCAAAAAGAGAGTTGTCAAAGGAAGAACTGATAACATCAACAATTTTTTACTTTTTCACAATGATTGTAACCGACATTATCCCCTGACAATGATTATAACTAACAAACAAGTTCATAGTCTACTTCACAATCAAACAGATATTGTCAAGTAATATATCCAATTAGTCTGAAGATAAACGGGAACAACATTCCTTCAACCGCATTCCAGCAGCTCTTTTTCCCCAGAACATCAACAAACACACTGACAACCTAAGCTTGAAGCAGACAATGGAAGAAAAATCCTTGAGACAACAAAATAAAGTAGTGCCCCTCCAAGAGACCACATTAAATACAGGTTACCATGCCATAAGATATCTATTCATATATGAGACTTCTCCCGTTTACATCATTGAAAACCCGAAGATAAGACCCATGTGCCCACTTAAGAGTTGGGATCAAGACCTTTGTCCAAATAAAAACTTCCAAATCGTTGACAGCTGGCCCTGCAACAAGAATTCTATGAACAGCTAACAACATCCCCTAGATTTATTAATAAAGGAATACAAATAGATCCGATGATCACAGATAAAATTGAATTCTATGAACTACTTTTCAAAGTAACTTCAACTACTATGATATTCTTGATGATCCAAATAATCCCGAGCCACGTAAAAAGGGAGAAAATCAAAGAAAGTTTACAGTGGAAAAGGTTCTCACACAAACAGAAACTCAAGAGCACTGCCTCACAATAACTGGGAAAATGAGCTAGGTGAATGTGATAGCTCGATGCATCATCCAACAAGTGGCAATCCCTCTTAGTTACTTTCATCAGCTCTTTGCTTTAAAACAACTAATTACATCAAACATATGGCCTAAAAAGCAAATTGAATATTATGCTACGTAGAGAGAGGTTAAACAAAAAACTAACATATGATATCGCCTCTCACTCAATTCCTACTATTCCAACCTACAAACGAGTTCAACTCAAGCATATGATCCCTGATGCACACACAAAATGTACATTTACAACTCTAGCACCAGATTTCTTCAGCAGATGACAGACTACACTCACATATGATCCACCGACCCTGCCATGATTGATATTTTCATTTCATCTCTGTAAAAAACAGAAGCATTCATAACATCTCTGTAATATAAAATTTATTCGAACTGGCATGTTTGGAAAAAAAATTCATTTGTCATTTGGAAGAAGTAATAAACATCATTTGCTCTCCCTTACTTTTTGCTTGCAATGCAACTCCGCCTTCGATTTGTTCTGCAGCTCACGAACCTTGATTCTCGTTACATCAATCAACCGATTAGGAAGAATCATGAACCGACTTGCTGAAAATTGAAACCTAATTACTATGAGAATTGAGAGAACCACGAAGCATTCCATTTGGAATTAAGAAATTACCTAAGTATCATTGTGCGAACAATCAAACGCAATTAATCGGAACGCGCAACCGCTTTCTTACAAAATCGTTGAGATCGCACAATCGGAATTGGAAACCGTTAAAGGTAAATGATCGACGATGAACCGATTAAGAAGAATCATGAAACAACTCGGCGAAGATTGAAACCAGATTACGAAGAGACCGGATTCATTGAATGAGGGAACGGTGAATGGGTAGCGAGAACAAAAATAGGGCTTTGTGGTAGTGGGTAAAAAAGGTTGTAGAGATTTGGGCGGGTTTATCGATAGAGTTGTCCGTAATTTGTGTCCTTTTTTTAGTTTATACATTTTCATATTTTTTTTTCCATCGAATTGGTTTCCCGATAAATTTTTTTTTTTGAGTGGACCCTGATAATATTTTGCAATATAAAAAATTCAAATCGAGTCGAACACTAAGATATCGAGTTGAATATTAAGATTATCGAGTCGAACAATATTTAAATTTTACGAACAAAAATTAGCACAGGAACTTAAAATAACTATCGAGTCCATTCGGTCTCGAACCGAACTCAAACCGATCACAAACTCATTTAGTTCATTTGTACCCCTAATTAATCGTGACAAAATACTTGTTACGTAAATCATTAAGGATTTCATACAAAAAATTCGGTTGTCACTAAAGCCCTATAACAAAGTTTGTCGGACATCACACAAGTGAAACCTTATCTTTTGTAACAACCCATCAAGTTTTTCGTAACATCATCTTTCTTTCCTCACTAATTAGTACATATTTTCGTGACAAAATAAAACATTGTCACAAGAAGCATCCCTCTTGTGACAAAACTCCTCTTTGTCACCAATGATTTGTCACAAAAAAATCTTTTTTTTGTAGTGGTTGATGGTGTATGTGTGAAGCAATTATGGCATGCATTAATGTTAATTTATGGCCTGCATCCATTTGGTCATTACGGCATGCATGTGCATGCCGTAGTAGATGATTTTAGTGATTTCACGGCATTCTTTGTACGTTGTAATTTGACGAACATAGGCCATTTATGGCATGCTTTGGTTTGATTTTACGGTGTGCTCTTGCATGCCTTGAACAATTTTTCTATTGGTCTCAAACTATATTTACGGCATGCATTTTAGATCATCTATGGCTTACAAAAGCATGTTGTAATTTTCAACATAGATTTACGGCGTGTCCATCAATGGCTTGCATTTGTGCGCCATAATTTATCAGCTGCATCTATGGCATGCCTTGCACGCCGTTAATTGGTAAATTTCTTGTAGTGCAACAACAAGAATTATCATCATTGCAGCTGGTCAATGAAGAGTCAGTTGATTACCAAGAACAAAGTTGGATTCATTGATGGTTCTCTCACTAGGCCAGCTGCTGATGCTCCAGAATTTCAGGTATGGCAGCAGTGCAATGCCTATGTTAGTTCTTGGCTAGTCAATTCTGTAATTCCTTTTATAGACCAAAGTGATGTATACCTTGGACCCCTAACAATGAAATTGTTAAGAACCCTAAGTAATACAATGAATATCCCGAAATAAAAAGGAAAATAGAATTAGATGAAGGAAAAGACTTGAGCAAAAGTAGTTTAACTCAAGGATGAGACTAGAAGAACCAATGGCTATGAAGAAGCCAAGACCCTTCTAATGATCCTTAAACCAAAGACTACAATGAAACACTTTAAGCTATGCTCACAAACTTAAAATGCACTTAATAAAAGTTGTAAAAACTCCAAGAGAAAACTCTCAATATAATTATAATTCAAGGCGTCAAATACATATGGTGTGCCTCTCCTTTTATAGGCTAAGGATGTTGGCATTTTATTTTCTAGAAAATAAAAATAAAATAAGAAAATGTAAAATAAAAATGAACCTAGTCACCTTTTATGTCTAGGTGAAAAAGAAATAAAAATAATTCCTAAAATAAAAGAAATCTTCAAATCAATCATTAGTAAATAATCCCCCAATCTGATTGATTGATTATCTACCAAAATTAGATGAAGATTTGATGAAATCAATCATCATAAGACTACTAATTTCGTGCTATATGGCCTTGGTAGGCTTTATTGGACACCAATATTAATAATAAGACTTCAAATAAATAGAAAATAGCCAAAAGTCCATCGTCGTTTCTCTTGAATTCTTGATCCATGCTCTTTGGCCCAAATGTGTTAAAATAATCAAAGTAAGAAATCATTCTCTTCATTTGTACATGTACTTCATCATATTGGGCTTCTCTTAGATGATAATAGTCAACATGATGACAAGTGGATCGTTGAAAATGTGCAAGTCCGCCAGAATATGCAAACTTGCCGAATTTAGCCCGAATAAAGGACAACTTGTATCCGCTAATGAACCGACCCTTGATACTTATGAGTAAACTTAAAATTATCAAAATAAATGATAAATTAAAGTTCCATAAGTTTTCCACATTTAATGGAATGCGAGATCTCATGCAAATCACTTGATATAAGTCTTAGACGGTTAACGATCATCAATGTGAAATCGTGGACCATAAGATTTGTGTAGAAAATGATGATGGCTTGATGGCCCTCCATCATATCCTCCCCCTTTGAAAAGATTTGTCCTCGAATCCAAAACATCATCGATAATCTGACTACATCATCATGATCCTGCCATCCACAACTAACAAAAACAACAATGCTAGAACAAAAGATTAGTAGATTAGTCCTTCTAACTTTGTGTTTAGTATTCCTCTTCAATAAATTTATTCCACTGAAATAATTTCCTCTATTATTCACAAAGAAATCAAGTAAATTTACTATCTTATTCCTTGCAAAAATTTCATCCAGACAAACTTTCAAAAACCTTTCCCTTTTAAACAAACTTACTCTCATTTTCTTATCAAAAACTTCACACATCTGTAAGTTATCTTGACAAAAGTATAAAGCATCAGAGTTCTGCAAAATTTCAAGTTGACTAAGCACAACATTTTTATATAGTAAACGACTAAAATAAAGATGATATGCTTCAGCTTGCACTTTCTTTCTCACAAAATCAATTAAATCAGTTTTGCCAAATGTACCCTCATTTTCATAACATTCCATTCTCTCAATAAAAGAACATGTATTGGACAATTGAGAGACATGCAAATTGCTATCACCAAAATGATGAGAATTAAAGATAATTTCATTATCACTTAGAAACGGATCTAAATAATTATGAAAAATTCTTAAGTCTTTTGTTTTCATAAAAATCTCATCTTTATCTCCACAAACACCAACAAGAGGTGGAGATCCTTCAATCTGCATAAGACATGATTTACCAACAAAAGGCTGCATTTCAATCACATCAAGACTTTCCCTCACATCAACATCTTCCAATTGAATCCTTTCACGAATATCGAATTAAGTGCTTCATGTTCCATTTGAAAAAATTCATTATTATAAATATGAAAATTATTTTGGCCAATGGAATCATTTACACTCGATTCTTCCTCATCAAACAAAGGATTGTCATACCACTTGATTTCAATATTTTCAACATTTAATTTCGAACACACATTAGATCCATTCTCAACCATATACTTTGTTGGATCCATTTCCGAATCATGCTCACAATTTTCATTCAAGGCATTAAAATCGATTTGGATTCATTCACATTGCATCCCATATCATTATCATGCACCATTGGTTCAACAAATTCATTTGTTTGGCTTAAACATTTCAAAGATGATTCTTTTCTTGAGTTAGCCATTTTTAATTGAGTTTCAAGAACTTGTTGATTACTCAAGGAAGTTAGTATAATGGTTTTATTATTTTGCTTAAATCGAAACCTGTTAAGTTTACCATCATACTTAGCTCGCTTTTCCTTTGACCAAGGTTTTCCCAAAATTATATGACAATTAAGCATAGGGATGACATCAAATAAGATATGATCATGGTAAGTCCTAAGAGAAAATGAAATCACAACTTGCTTTGAAACCTTAATTTCCTCAAACTCATTAAGCCCTTGTAGACTATATGGGTTTGGATGATCAAAAGTTTTCAAATTAAGCTTTTCTACGGTTTCTTGGCTTACCACATTAGATTCACAAGTATTATCAATTCTTACCAAACAAATTCGGTCCATCACCATGAATCTTGTATAGAACTCTTCAGTTTGCAAAGAATCAGACTCCACTTCTTTAACCTTACTCGCAACCACTTGTTCATGGTTCAAGTGTTGCTCGCTTTCACCAACCTGCTCACAATAAACCAAAGAGGGAGCATTTTTAAAAATTAGAAATCCTCACATCCTCATAAGATTTTTCTTTTTCGACTAAATTTTCTCCCTCAAAATCTCTCGGATTTTCAACTTTATTTTCTCCCTCCTCATTATTCTTTTCAATTTCTTTTTCCCTTTTTTTAATTTTCTTGTTCTCAACCAATTCAACCCATGCCTTTTCCAAATCAAGATTTTGTACAACATCTTTTTGTGCAAAATTTGTAGATTTGGAACAAAAAGAATCATGAGAATTACAATAAGTATTTTTGGCATTTCTTATGTGCTTATGATCGAGCTTCGGATCACTATATTGTTTCCTCAAAGTAGGACATTTATGATCGCAATGCCCATAATTATTACAAATAAAACAATATAAATCTCTAGTTTTAAAGGAACTAGAAGAATGATATTTACAAGTTGTTCCCTTTTTGGTCTTAAAATCTTGATCATAAGTATTAGGAGTTTTAGATCTCCCTTTACTGATATCAAAAGATTTTATAGAATTGTAATTAGGATTTCCCCAAGAAAAGGAAAGATAATGTGACATTATTTTTTTATTTTTTTTTTACAAAGAATGGAAAAAAATATATATATAGACAAAAAGAAAATAAAAATCCTCACTTTCACTCTTTATTTGGGTGATTGATGATTCACTCTGGCTTTTCTCTCCCCTCTTATAGACTCACCACACAATTGCCTTTTACCGCTCTTTCTCAATTAGAGTAATAAACAATTAAAAAGTGCACAATAATATGCTTGCAATGCTCTGTGAATCACTGTATCCTTAGTCCTCAAATCACAAGAAGAGAAGGCTAGGATGGATTCAAATGTGAGAAGAAAAGACAAAATAATGGAGTAGATGTGGAATAGACCAAAGATGTAACAGACGTGGGCACCTTTTGAGTGAGTGACCCTTTATATGACTTTTTTTTTTCTGTTTTTTTTATAAATTTTTTTTTGGTGTTTTTTTTGTGTTTTTTTTTTTTTGACTCTAAAAAGAAAAAACTCTGAAGAACTTGATTAGATCAGGTTATCACATTTTAATCAGTGCCTTAATGATTAGCACTTCAATTGGAGTTCGGTGACAACTTCCCGATTTTGTCCGAGAAATTCAAATTTCGCACTTATTGGCACGTGCAGCCCAAACAAAAATGAATTTCAACTGGAAGCAAAAAGGAAATTTATAGAATAATGAGTTATGTAGATGATACCCAAAATTCATATTTTTTGGACTTTTATAGGTTGAACAACTCAACTAACTCAATCTGTCAAAATTTTCCAGAGTTGTAGCAGTGACTTATTTCGCCGATTGTGATCAAACTATGACGAATATGGTAAAACTCAATAGATGAAAGTTTTAGAACAGACAATTTTCTATCACACCACCAATTTGCAATGAATTTGGAATTTGATAACCCACTCAAACGAAATTCGAAAGAAGATCTACCTTGCAGAATTTCGGAACGAGTATTCGTGTTGGCGTGCGTTTTCAGTATGATCTGATTCGAATTTTGAGATGCAATAAAAAGAGAAAATCAAGATCAATTGGTGATTTATATGTGATAAAAATTTCAGATTTTTTTGAGTTTTTATGAGTATAAAACGAATTGAAATAAAACGGGTGTCAAATCAGCAACACCAAAACAAATGGATTGAACCACTTGCTCTGATACCAACTGATGTATACCTTGGACCCCTAACAATGAAATTGTTAAGAACCCTAAGTAATACAATGAATATCCCGAAATAAAAAAGAAAATAGAATTAGATGAAGGAAAAGACTTGAGCAAAAGTAGTTTAACTCAAGGATGAGACTAGAAGAACCAATGGCTATGAAGAAGCCGAGACCCTTCTAATGATCCTTAAACCAAAGACTACAATGAAACACTTTAAGCTATGCTCACAAACTTAAAATACAGTTAATAAAAGTTGTAAAAACTCCAAGAGAAAACTCTCAATATAATTATAATTCAAGGTGTCAAATACATATGGTGTGCCCCTCCTTTTATAGGCTAAGGATGTTGGCATTTTATTTTCTAGAAAATAAAAATAAAATAAGAAAATGTAAAATAAAAATGAACCTAGTCACCTTTTATGTCTAGGTGAAAAAGAAATAAAAATAATTCCTAAAATAAAAGAAATCTTCAAATCAATCATTAGTAAATAATCCCCCAATCTGATTGATTGATTATCTACCAAAATTAGATGAAGATTTGATGAAATCAATCATCATAAGACTACTAATTTCGTGCTATATGGCCTTGGTAGGCTTTATTGGACACCAATATTAATAATAAGACTTCAAATAAATAGAAAATAGCCAAAAGTCCATCGTCGTTTCTCTTGAATTCTTGATCCATGCTCTTTGGCCCAAATGTGTTAAAATAATCAAAGTAAGAAATCATTCTCTTCATTTGTACATGTACTTCATCATATTGGGCTTCTCTTAGATGATAATAGTCAACATGATGACAAGTGGATCGTTGAAAATGTGCAAGTTCGCCAGAATATGCAAACTTGCCGAATTTAGCCCGAATAAAAGACAACTTGTATCCGCTAATGAACCGACCCTTGATACTTATGAGTAACCTTAAAATTATCAAAATAAATGATAAATTAAAGTTCCATAAGTTTTCCACATTTAATGGAATGCAGATCTCATGCAAATCACTTGATATAAGTCTTAGACGGTTAACGATCATCAATGTGAAATCGTGGACCATAAGAGCTGTGTAGAAAATGATGATGGCTTGATGGCCCTCCATCACAAAGTATCATGTTCAAAGCCACAGCTAGGGGAATTTGGTTAGATCTTGAGGCTAGGTTTTCAAGGCTTGATGTTTTTAGAATCTCTGATATGTTGGAGGAGGTTCATACTATAAATTGATTTCGAACTTCATTTGGGTTAATTTACTTGAGAGTACAGGTAAAGAAGATACGAGGTGCCAACCTAACAAAGGGCATAAATAAATGTAAGACAATTTTTATATTTATTTTAACAGATTATCTATTCGATATATTCTGCAGATTCCTAATTTAGAATAAATGAATCAAAATATCTGAAAATATAATTTGTTATACATGCATTGCATAATTTACGGATTCTATATTTTAAAGATCTTTTAGAGAATTCTGCAAATGATTTTTGGTTAAACGGTAATATTTAAATCCCTATATTTATTTTAGTACAGTGATCTGCAAGTCTAAAGGCCATAGAAGATAAAGAGGCTAACACATAAACATGAATATTGGTTGTGTTCTTCAACTTTATATTTTTTAAGAAAGAAGACAGACTGGCGGACCTACATACAACTAAGGGGTATGTACAATGCATAAAGTTTGCCCCCTTTAATTTTTTTATTTGCCTTTAGAAATTTTGTTTCCCCCTTACCTGAGATCCTGTTTCCACTCCTGCAAGCTTGTCTAGTAAACAATTTTTACATTATTAGAAGATAAAGCCGGAAGACATAAACAAAAGAAGAGATAAAGTTGTTATAAGAAGATAAATTTGATTAAATTTAATTTATAGTGTTTATCTTAATTTATTCAAATAAATAATAATAGTTTTATCTTTATTAGGATATATCTCCCATATAAAGGAGCAGTACTATATTATTGATCAATTGAATAAAACATCAGTTTCAGAGTCTTCACGTTTCCGTAGTGTTCTCTTTATCTTCATGGTATCAAAGCCAGGGGTAGAGTTTGAGTTTCTTAACATTGGCGAACCCTCACCCGATCCTTCTTCCGCTTTACAACCATTTCACCTAAAACCTCAATCATAGCCCGACCTTCTTCCATCATTATCCATTATTAATGAAGTCTCCATAGCAACCTTTACAACTAGATTATCTCTTTCTGATATTATGATTTGATACGCCTGACCCGCAAAAGAGTCCGCGGATCCCTAATTCGGCCTATACGGAGGCCTAATACCGGATACGGTCCTTGGCCCAATGAGAATGCACCGTCGTAATCCGGATAGGGGCCAAGAACCAGTCAACAAGCCTTTAGCCGCCATCCATTAAGCGCAACCCGAAGCAGCTGGGGCCTGGCCAATTCGCCCCTCATATCATAAGCCATCTAGCTCGGACCAAGCCCGCTCGACTAGGTGAACAAGTTTATACATGAAGACTACAAGACTCAATCTCAGACTCAAGCTCAGCAAAATGACCAAGTATTGGGTCCGCCCCAATCGAGTCCGCCAAGCGAGCTGTCTAGATTAACTATGTCACATCATACTTAATTATGTCTTGTCATACTTACTCTAATTATAATTAGTAGTTATCCTATATATACCGCGGCACAATGTAACATAAAGACACATGTTATTCAATACAAGCAAATACACTATGCCAATTTGTCGACTCCATCCTCGCCTTCATAGAGCTTTGAGTCCGACCACCATCCATTCATAATTGCCGCCGTGCACCACCGGAAAATCACACATAAACAACCAGATATCCACACTAAACAACCGTTACAACCATTGTGATAATTCCGACATTTTCAGTTGGCTCCGTTACCGGGAAAATCAATGCTATTCAATGTTTTCCGATAGAAATGCCACCCAGAAATCGTCTATGCGGTGGCTCTAGTGAAGGAAAATCAACCCATTTTGGTTTTCCAACCAATTCAACGCCAAGGATCTCAAGATTTCCAAGAATTTCCCCAAGAAGATTGCTATCACATTCTTCAGCTTAGTGAAAACCTTACAAATTTAGCACAAAAGCTCTGAGTCTGAGCTTGAACAATCACCATTCTCATTGGATTTACGTCAAAAATCTTGTCAAAACCTTCACCATCTTCAACAAGAATTTATTCAGCTTGTAAAAGGTTGGAGATATAATCTTTGAAGTTTGCGCTTGATTTATCTCTACTCTTCTTGGATTTCCGGCAAGCTTCTCGCCGGAATCATCATCAGCATTGCCAAAATTTTCAGGTTTGCGGTGCCAGCACTTGCATTACTCTTTACATGTTTCAGAAGCCAACTATCACATCAACGTGGCTGGAGATAATTCATTGGTGCCAGCTACCCCTGGTGAAAAGTCACATCAAAATCCACTCAGAATTGATGATGTGACAGAAGGTGTACACAACCAAGGCAAGCCTAATGATGACTCACCCCACAGATACGATGCCCGCTAGTTCATCAATGAGAAAACCAATGCCCGAAACACACTTGAGGCTGTGACGGGAAATAAAGGGAAAAACATTGTAGGAAGTTCCCGACAAAGGTGAGATCGCGGGGAGACTCCAGACAAAGAGGCGACTACCAGCTTAACGCAAACGCAGCTGTTGTTTTGGCTTACATAGAGTACGTTGAAAGGATGGAAGAGGGGACTCTATACCTCATCTCTACAGGGTTGTCCCCAAACCAATCAAGGGCATGCCCGCACCAGGAATTCCAGCACCAATAGAGCAGCCGGCTCTAGTCAACGATGATCCTCCTCGGCGCTCTCAACGTTTGAATAGAGAATAACGCTCTCAAAGAGATGGGAGCATTGACTCCTCGGATGAGCGAACTCAAGGGCGAAGATCGGCTCTAAATCGCCTTGGGCTTGAGAACGGCGAGCATAAAGAGCGTAATGTAGCCCTTAGGTGAAAGGGAGACGAACACAGAGCTAATTGCCAAAATGTTAGAGATAGGCTAGGGGAACAACACGCCGAATCTCGCAACTATTCGGAAAGGGGAACTTGATCAGAGCATATCTCTAGACATTCCACTGCGCCGTCATGGGAAAATAAGTTCGAAAGACTTGAAATACGGCTCAAGGATACGGAAAAGGCAAAGCTTGTGAAAGAGGACATGACAAATTGGGGAACCATCGTCCTCTCCGAAAAAATTCTGAAAACAACGCCGAAGGAGGGGTATCCACTATCCCAATTTCCAAAATTATCATGGTTAGACCTGCCCTTACGATTGGCTCTCCGCGTTCCAGAGCAAGATCACTTTGGTGACCCAAAATGGATCCGTCTCGTGCATCTCCCTTGTAGGCACTATGTAGGAAAGTGCGGCAACATGGATCCCCAATCTGTCCCCTAGATCGATATGCTCATGGGACAATCTGCAATACAAATTTATCAAGGAATTCAAGTCGGTAGGAAGACCGAAGAAAATAATTGACAACCTCTAAGAGGTCCGTCAAGGAGAGAACGAGTAGTCCCGAAGTCATTATGAGCAATTCAATAAGGTCTAAGCACAGACCAGGGGAATTCAAGATAAGGAAATCATTACCTGCTTCTATAGGGGGTTTGGTCAAAAAGGGCTTAAAAACTGAATTCACTCTATGACCTTTGGTAAACCTGCAAGATATGCTGGACAAGGCCCGTAAATATGGCATATCTAAGCCGGGCCCATCAACGTCATCGGGCAGAGGGAAAACCAAGGTCGATCCCAATCCACCAAGAAAAGATCGGCTAAGAAATTAGGATCGCAACCTCAAGAAGTCACAGAAACTCAGGGAGGAGGATGACACTCCCCTCAGCACTCATTTGTGTCTGATAATGCACGAGATTAGGGACCGCCTGCCGAATCCGCATCCCATGAAGGCCTATGCTAAAAGTCGTGATGAGTCATAATACTGCAATTATCACAAGGATCACGGCCACACCACAAATGAGTGACGGGTCTTGAGGAAGGATATTGAGAAGTTGATCGCTCAGGGGGCCCTAGACAGATTCAAGAAAGACGATAGGAACACCAACAAAGGCAACCCCTGGCCTCGCGAGTGCATAAACGAGATTCAAGTCATCCTCGAATCATTTCCCAGCAACAATCGGCTCAAAACCCAGATCAATATGAACCAAAGAGGTTTTGAGAAGCCGATCATATTGGGCATCTCAGAGCAGTCTCTCTCATTTACCCACAGCGAGTTGGCGTCATGGGCTATGGATGTGCCCATTTTTATACAAGTGGGCATCAGCACTACTGGCATTAACAGAGTCCTGGTGGACACACGCGCCTGCCAAGACATTCTCTAGTACGACTGTCTTAAGAAGCTCGGTTATGGCGGGTCCAGGTTGAATCCTTACAACGGCACACTCGAGGGCTTCTAAAATTATAAGGTTTGGGTTATGGGCGTGTTGGTACCAGAGAAGGGTAAAACTATAGTCAGAGGGGGGTGAATGACTATAGTGGAGTTTCAAAAACTTTTCTTGTGTTTAAAAGCTTTTGGGCAGCGGATAAGTCCCTTCTTACTAAGTTGTTTCAAAGTAGTTTAACCAATCACAGATATAGATTATAATCTAAGCAATTTAAATGAATGCAGTAAAGTAAATTGCAGAAAGTAAATTGACACAAGGCTTATAGTGGTTCAGGGTGGTGTAATCCCTTAATCCACTCTTTTCCTGTGATGATTGGAGAAAGTCACTATTGTTTTTATAGATACAATAGTATGATTGTCCTTGACTTCCCAAGCTTCACAATCTACAAGACTATCACTCCTTGACTGCAACAGCTTCAGTGATTCAGTCTCTTTCACTGCTCCTTGAGATTAAATCCTTCAGTAGCTATCACACGCACAACTCCTTCTTAGATGACTTCTGATTCAGTTGCTTCAGTTGATTGTGAATGAGATTCACAAACTTGATTGATCAATCTCAGTGCTGGATATGAAATTGTAGTTCTAATGACTGAGTTGATCTCTAGATAAATCCTTGTAAGTTCAGAGAGAAGGCTTTTCAAATTGACAGAGTTTCTGCTTAGTTTTCTTTTTCTAATCGTTGTTTTTATTTGTCTGTCAATGCCTTCTATTTATAGCCTTAAGTATCCTTGATTTGAAATTCCGTCCGTTGGCTATATTTATGAGGGGAATAATCCTTGATTTTATTCTTGATTCCCCCTTAATTATATTCTCCTTGATTTCAGTGATCGGATTTTTTCCTTCAAATGGATGGCAGAAAATCTGTCCTTGATTGATCCTCTATTGATTATGCATTAAATGCATGATCCTTTTAATCTTCATCATATTTTAATTCTGATCTGATAAGGATTACTTCGCCGTCCTTTGAACGGTCGAGTGATCCATCTGACTTTGCCGTTTAGATCTTCCTTCATTGTTTTTGCCTTCACTTTGCCGAAAGTCAGTTTACTCTGGCGATTCACTGATTCCTTCATCACTTCAGTTTAAGGAGAATCTTTGTACTTCACTGATCATTGATTTGGGTGAGATCAGTGTACACCATATTTGAACATTAAATTTCATCACTTGAAACATACTTAGACTTATCCAAGGTCATCACAGACTTCCTTGGTTATAAGTCAACCCATTAAGTCTTCACTACTTTTCTGCTGGTGCTTGGCTGGCTTCACTCTGCCGAATGTCTGTTTTACTTTGCCGTCCTACGAACTAGTACAATACTTGTCTGACTTAACTTATACAATATGTCAGACTCTAAGTAAAGACTTATACAGAGAATTCTAACTTATTTCAGGCTTGCTATAACAGCTAGTATGGCCATCATCAAAACATAAAAAGTTCCTAACAATTTCCCCCTTTTTGATGATGCCAAAACCCTCATAAGCCTGAACATAAGTAAGCCCATTTTTTCGTAATAATCAACAGAACAAATCAATAAGTTTATTCATCCATTCAAGGGCAATAAGATATTGTATCTTTTTTATTTCAAGACAAAGGCAAATAGATATAATTCAAATTGAGTGTAAGGTCTACTTCTTCACATCTTCAAACCTGATGCCTTTGCCTTTGCTGCCCTTGCCCTTTTCTGTTGGGCTTGCCTTCTTTTCACTGGAGCTTTCAGGTTTTTGAGCTTCCTTACCCCTTTTTGGAAGCACTAAGGAGGGCTTCAAGATTTGCCGTTGCTGCGTCAGACTCAGGGAGAGGACCATACCTTCTTTCCAGTATCTTGTTGTTTGCCTCACCAACTTTGATTAGAAGGTCGAGTTGTTTTGCCAGAATGCTCCATTATCTCATCCAGATGCTGAATTTGATGAGTGTGAGCATTGAGAGTGTCCACCAAGGGCTTAAGATTATTGTCAATAGTTTCAGCATGAAACTCAAGATTGGTTTGGACGTGGTGAGGAATGAGTTGCTGTAAGTTGCACAGCAGGTTTCCTTGTCTTTCCATGACCTAATCTTGGATCTTGATATGATTGATGAGGGCCTCAATCTTGTGGTTGAAGGAGGTTGCTTCACTCCTTAAGGCATACTTCAGGTTTTGCTTGCTGTGATACTGCCTTTCTATGTCCAAAATGAGGGGTTGAATGTCCAGATTGAAGAGTCTTTCTGGATCAATTTCTTTGGGGCCATATTGACATCCTCACCATCTCCATCTTCTTCTTTCTCACTTTCCACTTCAACTTCTTCTTCTTTCTCTTCTCCCTTTTCATCTTCTGCCTCTTCTCCTCTTTCTTCCACTTGTTCTTGTTCTTCTTCAGGGTCATTTAGAGATTGCTGTTGAGTGTTGGCTGCTTTATCTGCTGCTATTTCCCCTTGTGCAATAGTGGGGGAGTTGACGAGTTCGGCTGAGTGAGCTTTATCAGCTGGCTCACTTAGCTGTTCGTCAACTTTGCCAATGCTTTTGAAAAGCACTTCTTGAAGTGTCAGTTCATCCTCGGAAATCTCCATGTTTGCTTTAAGATGACCACTTTCTGAGAGTTCATCCTATGACTCAGCTTCTTCCTCAATTATCTCCTATTCTTCAGATGAGGTGATTCTATATCCTTCCTCACCTTCCTCAAGATAGCTGATTTCCTCTTGCCGCTTTTCTTCTTCTGTTGTTGTGTCATCACTGATTGTCACATGTTCATCCAAGTTGCTGGTGCCAGTCATAGTGGTGTTTTCTTGTGCCTTCTGGGATCTGGTTCTTCGTCCGACACCTGATCTGCTGCTTTCAGGTTGTTTTCTTTTGCTCCCAGCAGTGGGTTTGGGTTTCATGGATGCCTTGATGTAGGTAAACATTGTTTTAGACTTGTGTGGGACCTACAGATTTGTGGGTTTCACTTTCAATGCGTCAAACAGGTGTTGAAGAGGGAACCCATATGATTTCCTCTCCCAGAAATCACATTTCTTCTGCAAACCCTTGCTTGGTGCCGTAATTGATAGGTCAGTTTCCTTCTGAATTTGATCCTTCAATCTATTGAATACAAATGTTGCCCAGTCGAATTTGGTACCTTCGTAGATAATAGCCATCAATTTGATCCGCAACTCAGTTAAGTTTTCCATTGACCCTTTTCTGCCTTTGATATTCTTGGTGATGACCGGTGCAAATTCAGCAAACAGAAGTTTTAGCGTTGATCTAGGGAGATTGTATGTTTTGTTGTTTTTCTTGGGGTTTTTGGCTATCTCAGCCCAGAATTTTGTGATGTCAATCTTCAAAAACTTCACATTAGCTGGACCTATCATTGGTAGTTGTAGAAACCTATTGAGAAGTCCTGGCGTTATGACTACCTCTTTCCCAAATATTGAACTTTTTATACAATCGATCTCAGTTTTCTTTGTGCTGGGCACAAACTTGGCATTTTTCCAAAATGCGATCAGATTTTCATAGCAGATTCCAGTGATTGAGGGGTTTAGGAAGGTCATTAACCCCAGATTTGAACAGCAATCAACCAAGCGTTGAGCTTTTGCGTCATTGTCACAGAAAGAGAGATAGTGTTCAGGTTTGAAAAACGAGCCATTGATGATGGATTTCTCATAGAATTTTTAGTGGGAGAGATTGTGGAAGATGAAGCCATTGATAATTGATCGATGTTTAGAGAGGAATACTTTGAGTTTTCAGAGAGAATCGAAAGTAGGGCTTGTAAATTTGCAAATGAGAGTAAAGATTTCTGAAGATTTCTAAGTGTAGTTTATATAGAATGATTTGGGTAGTGTGAACGTGGTTTGAATATGGAAGGATTTTGTGACATAATGGTGTGATTTTGTGTATGTAAATCACGATATTCGAGTGAAGTGGGGGAGTGGGTTGTGGTAAGTAATGATAGAGCCCGGGAATCGAGGCGTTTGTAATTTGAAAAGAATAATATAATTACTTTCATAATTATAAATTGATCTCCACGTGTGTAATCATCTTCAGGATAATCTTCCATAACTCCTTCATTCTCCACGTGTATAAAAGTTGATTATGTTCACACTTTAATTTACCCATGATTCCAATCTTTATCTCGGTGAAGTGTCTTGGCTAGCCATTTAGCCGGTGTGGTGACTTTTTCACTGAGCCGCTTTATTTGACTGTTCCTAACAATCAGTTAAGTCACTTTGCTGGATACCAGTGCCTTACTTACTACATCTCCTGTATAGGCAAAGGTTTGAACAGCTGAAGAATTTACTTAGCCGATTACTCCAGTTAGCCGCTCTTTTGTACTTAGTCGATTTCAATCATTCCTTTATACTTATGTGAATGTAAACTTAAGGATATTCATGCTAACTATTGCGAGTAGTTGTTTATTATTGGATTACTCAATTTGAATCGACGAATACCGCACAAATTATAATAACTAAGAAGAATTATGTGTACATTGCGTAGATGATTGGTTATGCAGACTTAGTGTCAATATTTATCTGCTGATGTATTCTTATCTTCTAGCCATCAAAGCGGAGTAATAAGCTTGAGAATTATCTGGTGTTTTAACAAAGCGTAAACACTGGGCTTGTAGTAACATTACCAAAGTAGCCCCGCGCTTGTGGTAATATTCAATGCTTCCACTAATCCATGAGAGAGGGATTCTTGCAATGCATACTTTACCTTTAGAGCAAGTTTCTTTCTTGAGAAGTGTTAAAGCTTGAAATTATGAAAATACGAAGAAATTCAAATTTTTAAGAGACTTTGAGTATTTTCTCGGTCTCTGAGTCCAAAAACCTTATGGATGACGCTCTTGCTTATTGCACCATGTCTTTAACCATTGCGAGGCTTGAGAAGTGGGGATGCTGATGTTGGCAGGTTAAGACTGTGAAGCTAGCATAAACTTTAATCTTGCCTCGAATATATAAAACTTAATGCACATGCACACATCACTTCGATTCGTAGCGAGTAGTGAATAATGAATACCTTATGAGCATGAGTGGTATGGGTTGACTCAAGTTTCTTGTGTAAGTATGATTTGACCATGGAAAATGTTGTCTTGGGGAATGAATTATTGATGCTTTGTTCGGGACGATCAAAGTCTAAGTGGGGGTAGTTGATGACGGTCAAATTATACCTATAAATGTCATCAACATTGTCCTTAAATCGAGATTTATAATATATATTTTATATTAAATCACATGTTTATATTTATTATTTAATGTTATGTGATTAATAAGATATAATTTGGTATTTATCCGTTTTTATATGATTTATTTTAGGATAAATATTTATTTTGTAGATTGAGATAATTTTTTGGAGGATAATTACAAATGGACAAATTAAATTACAAGATAAATCCAAGCAAATCTGGATGCATTGAAGATAAAGATCGGATAAGCACGAAAAGAGGAGTAAGGCATGACAAGAGCCGGCAAGCCAATCCGAAGAGTTGGCGCCGACTTGGGGGGACGCACAAGGGGGGCGCATTTCATCTTTTGAGATCGGCCGGGAGTTATCTCTAATTGTTTTGATATTTTGAAATATATCTTTAAATCAGCTTGAACCCCTATAAATAGAGCTGTACGAATTTCATTTAAAGAACATTCTAGACACTCTAGAAACACAATATTACAATACTTTTAGTTTATCAATATAGTTCTTTTTATTTTATATTATGTTTCTTCATCACGGAGGCGATGGATTCATCGATTAGAGATTGCATTGAAGGATTGGAGGACCTTCCGTCTACGAGGGTAATGTCTATCCAAATATGTTGTTTTTATTCGTAGATCTATTTTATTTCGTTATGGAATAGTCGTTTGTGTATTGATTTCGTGATGTAGTTAATTAACAAACCCATATTCATGTAGATCTAAGCCGTACGAAGGCGTTTTATGAGCAAATTCTAGAGTCACCGGTCTAGATCTACCATGGTCTATATGGTTAGATCTAGCCATCAAGATTCTAGTAATTTTCTGTGAACAACTTCGGCTACGTCGTGCTTTCTGTTTTTCATATAAACATGTAATAGATCTGGCCAATTTGTTACATCGTTCTCGTAAATTAATATGATATATTGTGAAAATTGCCATGTTAAATAGGACATTAGTTAGCCGATCGTTTAGGAGGTGTGCCAACCCGTCCACGGTGGTTGCCTAGACGAGGTGACGATTTTAGATCGGCATCCCTAGTTTGGTATAGCATGCTTGTTATATGATGTTCTATCCTGTCCAATGAAGGATTCGTAATTAAGCATAAAGATCTTCTATCCGTTCACGAATTAGATCCAGTTTAGGGGATGACTCCCGTAGCCAAAATATAATCAACCTTAATATCTTTTCTGTCTCGGCTTAGATATACATATATGGGGGAGAAATTACTACTAGCGTAATCAATACCGTTTGTTAGAGTCTTAAAAAAACCTTAAAAATAAGTATTTGTGTCGTATTGTTAGTTTCTGTTTTTTCTATCGCGTCAACCTTTATTTCTATGTTATTGTTGGTCGGAGACTGCCTTCAATCTATTTTTAGTTTAATAACGTTGTACTTGCTTAAGCCGAGTCTCTGTGGGATCGACCTCGACTCTATCTAGCTATACTACGATTGAACCTAGTTCTCTTGCTAGTAGGTTATTTAGGTATCGAGTTATTTTTATAACTTGACCGTCATCACTCCCCCACTCCATAGTCCCTTAACTGTTGTCTAATCCAAAGTACTTGTGCACAACAACTGCTGCTATATATTCTGCTTCTGTTGTTGATGCATATATGAAGTTTTGCTTTTTGCTAAACCATGAAACTAGTCTGCTACCTAGCATTTGACAAGTTCCAAATGTGCTTTTTCTATCTATTTTGCATCCAGCATAGTCAGAGTCTGAATATGATATCAACTTAAATCCTCCATCTTTTGGATACCAGATTCCTACATTGATAGTGTTTTTCAAGTATTTGATTATTCTTTTGGCTGCTAGAAGATGTGATTCTTTTGGTTGGGCTTGAAATCTTGCACACACTCCTACTGCAAATGCTATATCAGGTCTGCTTGTAGTTAAGTATAGTAGGGATCCAATGATTCCTCTATACATTTTCTTATCAACATCCTTTCCAGTTTCATCTTTTCCAAGAATGACTCTTGCACACATTGGTGTATCTGCTGTGCCACTTGTGTCCATACCATATTTGTGTATTAAGTCTTTTGTATACTTGGCTTGACTGATGAAAATTCCATCCTTCATTTGCTTTACTTGAAGGCCAAGAAAATAATTCAGTTCTCCCATCATGCTCATCTGAAATTTTCTCTTCATCAAATTTGCAATTTTCTCACATAACTTTTCATCCTCTGATCCAAAGATGATATCATCAACATAGATTTGTACTAGCAATGTGCTTGTTCCTTCCTCTAGTTTGAATAGAGTCTTATCTATAGTTCCCTTGTTGAATCCATTTTTGATCAGAAATTGTGATAGTGTTTCAAACCAGGCTCTGGGTGCCTGTTTGAGTCCATAGAGAGCTTTCTTTAGTTTGTATACTTTGTCTTCCTTTCCTTTGAGTTGGAAACTGGGGGTTGTTCCACATATACTTCTTCTTCCAAAAGTCCATTCAGAAATGCACTCTTGACATCCATTTGATAGACTTTGAAATCTTTGTGTGCATCAAAAGCTAGAAAAAGTCTGATTGCCTCCAATCTTGCTACTGGTGCAAATGTTTCATCATAATCTATTCCTTCTGCTTGAGAATAGCCTTTTGCAACTAGCCTTGCTTTGTTTCTGACAACAATTACTTGCTCATCCATCTTGTTTCTAAATACCCATTTTGTTCCAATGATGTTGGCCATATCTGGTCTGTCAACAAGTTCCCAGACTTCATTTCTTTCAAACTCATTTAGTTCTTCTTGCATGGCTGTGATCCAATCTGCATCTTGAATTGCATCATCTATTGTCTTGGGTTCCACTTGTGATAGAAAACATGTTAACATATGCTCCAGTTGTCTTCTGGCTCTTACTCCAGTGTGAATATCTCCAATAACTTGTTCTTCAGGATGGTCTCTTAGCCAATTTAGGTCTGGTTGAAGTAGTTCTTCACTTGGTGCTTCTGTAGTTTCATATTGTGCATGAGCTTCAAGTTCTGGTGCTTCTTCTGTTGTATTTACTTGTGGCTCATCTTGATTTCCAAAATTGTGATGTAGAATAGTTGCTGGTACTGTTGTATTCATATACACTTGTCTTTGTGTTGTTTCTTCTTCTTGTTCTTGAAGACTTTCACCATTTGTATTAGGTTCATCAAAGACTACATGTATTGATTCTTCAATCACCAATGTTCTTTTTTTAGTACTCTGAATGCTTTGTTGGTGTCTGAGTATCCCATAAAGATTGCTTCATCAGCCTTTTCATCAAAGGCATGCAGCTGATTCCTGTTCAAAACAAAACATTTTGATCCAAACATATGTAAATATAAGATATTAGGTTTTCTACAATTCCATATTTCATATGGAGTCTTTCCATGATGTTTGTTGATAATTGATCTGCTTTGTGTATGGCATCTTGTGTTTCTTTTTGACCCAAAATCTCTTTGGCAAGCATGCTTCGCAATCATTGTTCGATCGCTTCTTTGAGAGTTCGTTTCTTCTTTCTGCTACACCATTTTGTTGTGGGGTTCCTGCTGCAGATAATTGATGCAGTACTCCATTTTCTTCATAATAGGTTCTGATAATTTCATTAAGAAATTCAGTGCCTCTATCTGATCTGATCTTGATGATTTTCAGTTCTTTCTCATTTTGGAGTCTTCTTAATAAATCTGGCAGCTTTTTGAGTGTCTCTTTCTTCTTGTTCATGAAGATGGTCCAGGTGTATTTTGAGTAGTCATCCACCAATACCAGGGTGTATTTCTTACCACTTACACTTACTGGTGTGACTGGTCCAAACAGGTCCATATGCAACAGATGTAGAATTCTTGTTGTTGATTGATAGGGTTTTGACTTGAAAGAAATTTTGATTTGTTTCCCTTTCTGGCACGCATCACTTGGGCTTTCTTTCTTGAATGTGATCTCTAGGCAGGCCTTCAACTAACTTGTTCTTTGATAATTTGTTGATGGTCTTGAAATTCAGGTGATTTAGTTTTCTATGTCATAACCAGCTAGTTGACTGTTTGTTTTTGACAAATAAACATGTTTCTGCCTTCGCTGTTTTCCAATCCACTACATACATGTTATCTTTTCTTCTTCCTGCAAGTACTACTGTGTTGGTTAGGCTGTGAATGACTTTGCATCCTTCCTTGCTGAAGTGCACATTATAGCCTTTGTCACAAAATTGACTAATGCTCATCAGATTGAAATTAAGTCCCTTGACATATGCCACATTTTGAATCTTCAAATTGTTCTTGAGCATTGTGCCTTCCCCCTTAATCTTGCCAGGGTTTTCTTTGCCTCCAAATGTGACTTTGGGTCCATCAAAAGCTTTGAAGTCATTTAGCCATCTATTGTTTCCTGTCACGTGTCTGGAACACCCACTGTCTATGTACCAGACATCCTACAAAACAATTTAATTAAGTTTAGGTACCCAACACTGTTTGGGTCCATACCTGTTAGCAGTCATGCCTCCTACTCCAAGTGTATATCCAAATGATCTTCTTTTTGGATAGTTAAAGTCATCAACTTCATATATATAAGGCATGGCAGAATAGCTTCTAGTATTTCTAATGAAATTATTCTGATACTTTTCTCTACTTTTTGGTGCATTTTCATCCTTCTTCACACTCCAATATGCAGTGGGAAACCTGACTTGCTTCATGTGTCTAGAAGTATACCTAGTTTGATTTTTCTTAAGCACATGATGCATATTATGGAATGGTTTCTTCTTGTATTTTGGAGGTGCAACATTCCAATCATCCTCTGAAGGATAAAGTCTTCCTTTACCTTTCAGAAAGTCCTTGCTTTTGATTGACTTGATTGATGATTTAGTCTGTTGTTTTTCTTGCCGGGTTTTGACTTCACCGGTACATGATGAGTGGTTGAGACCATGGTCTGTCCCTTTCTGAATTTTGGTTCAATGTTGATCCTGGATTCAGAATTGTGTTGACCATTGTTTCTACTCTCATCCTGACTGTTGTAGCCAAGACCAGATCTGGATCCAAACCTTTTTTAGGGTTTGTAAATTGGTTCATTTGTTATCTTAACTGGTAGGGGGATTTTCTCAACTGATCTGTCAACAACAGATGTATGAACCTTTGCTGTTTGTTGATCATTTGAGTAGATCTCCTTACTAGTTAGTTCAGCTTTTGCTTTATCCAGTTCTTTCTTTAATCTTTTATTTTCCTTTCTTAGATCCTTGCATTCATTTTCCAGGATTTCATGATTCATTTCAATTTCATCAAATTTAGTCATGAGATTTTGGACTAGGTCTGCTAGATCTAAAGGGAGAATAGAAGATTGTGCAGTGTTAGATGTGGATGCATTTGATGAAGAGTAAGAGCTAGATGTTACCTCAGTTTCATCTTATTCTTTGGCCATTAGACATAGGCTTGTTTTCTCAATGTCTGAGCTATCACTTTTATCTTCATTTAATTCTTTGGTCATGAGGCATAGACATGCTTTTTCATTGTCTGAGTTGTCTTCTTCATCACTGTTATTTGAGTTATTATCAGATAATTCTTCATTTTCACTGCTAGATTCAGCCTTGAGTGCTTTCTTGCCTTTCCTCATTTCAGATGCCTTGTATTTCTTCTTTTCATCATCTTTATCGTTTTCTTCAGGACAATCAGCCTTGAAGTGACCTTTCTTGTTGTAGTTGAAGCATCTGTATTCATCATCTTTCTTCTTTATGTCTTTGTTTGAGCTTGACCTCTTGTTTGATGATGAGTTTCCTTTGAATGGCTTCTTTTTGTTAAACCTGTCAAAACGTTTAACTAATAAAGCTACCTGTTCTTTAAGTTCATGCGTCTCTTTGCCGATACAGTCGGCAAAGTTACTTTCCTGGGGTGCAATCAGTGCAGTGGCTTTTTGTGTCTCTACCGGAGCACCATCTTCACCGCTCAGTTTGAATTCATGAGCTTTAAGTTGGGACATCAGTGTCAGAGTGTCAGTGCTTGCAAGGTTTGTGGTTCCTCTGATTACTGATGTTATGATCTTCCATCTTTCAGGTAAGCCTCTCAAGATCTTTAAGCATACTTCTTTCTGGGGATATATGTGTCCAAGTTGTTGCAGTTCACTGATGATGCTAGAGAATCTGTTGTCCATTTGATCAATGGATTCTCCAGACTTCATTTTGAAATTTCTGTTTTGCAACAGATAATTTGTTTTCTTTAACTGCTTCAGATCCTTAATTTATCAATGCTAGCTTGTCCCACATCTCATTTGCTGTTTTGCAATCTTTGATTCTCATGAACATGTTGCTATCTAGAGTCTTCAAAATCATATCTTTTGCAACAAAGTCTAGATTTGCTCTTCTTCTGTCATCCTTAGTCCAATCTTTCTTGGGTTTGTCTATTTCCTTCCCTTGATCTGCTCCTGTGGATACCACAGTCATGATCATGATTGGTCCATCATTAATTACGTCCAGCATCTCCTCATGAGTTGCTGCAAGATGAGATAGCATTCTTATTTTATATTAATCAAAATTATTAACATTGAAAATAGGTACGTTTGACATAAAGTTTGAGGAATCCATAAATACAAATAATAGATTTATATATGAATGAATAGAAAGCTCAGACTTGAAAACTACTTTGAAAATATGTGATCTCCTTGTTACCAGAAATTAGATCTGAACAGGATCTAATACTAGGAACACTGCTCCGATACCATTGTTGGTCCTAGAGAAGGGTAAAACTATAGTCAGAGGGGGGGTGAATGACTATAGTGGAGTTTCAAAAAAATTTCTTGTGTTTAAAAGCTTTTGGGCAGCTGATAAGTCTCTTATTACTAAGTTGATTCAAAGTAGTTTAACCAATCACAGATATAGATTATAATCTAAGCAATTTAAATGAATGCAGAAAGTAAATTGACACAAGGCTTATAGTGGTTCAGGGTGGTGTAATTCCTTAATCCACTCTTCTCCAGTGATGATTGGAGGAATTCACTATTGTTTTTACAGATACAATAGTATGATTGTCCTTGACTTCCCAAGCTTCACAATCTACTATCACTCCTTGATCGCAACACAACGGCACTAAGTGAACTTCGGTGATTCGGAACAACTCTCTTTCCTATCGCTCCTTGAGATTAAATCCTTCGTCCAAATCCGTTATAACAAGTTCTAAGACGTGAAAGCGAAACAACAATAAAAAGCACTATCACACGCACAACTCCTTCTCGATGACTTCTAATTCGATTTACACTTGCTTCTAAAGGTTGATTGTGAATGAGATTCACAAACTTGATTGATCAATCTCAGTGGTGGATATGAAATTGTAGTTCTGATGACTGAGTTGATCTCTAGATAAATCCTTGTAAGTTCGGAGAGAAGGCTTTTCAAATTGACGAGTTTCCTTGTAAGTTCGGAGAGAAGGCTTTTCAAATTGACAGAGTTTCTGCTTAGTTTTCTTTTTCTAATCGTTGTTTTTATTTGTCTGTCAATGCCTTCTATTTATAGCCTTGAGTATCCTTGATTTGAAATTCCGTCCGTTGGCTACATTTGTGAGGGGAATAATCCATGATTTTATTCTTGATTCCCCCTTAATTATATTCTCCTTGATTTCAGTGATCGGATTTTTTCCTTCAAATGTATGGCAGAAAATATGTCCTTGATTGATCCTCTATTGATTGTGCATTAAATGCATGATCCTCTTAATCTTCATCATATTTTAATTCTGATCTGATAAGGATTACTTCGCCGTTCTTTGAACGGTCGAGTGATCCATCTGACTTTGCCGTTTAGATCTTCCTTCACTGTTTTTGCCTCCACTTTGCCGAAAGTCAGTTTACTCTGCCGATTCATTGTTTCCTTCATCACTTCAGTTTAAGGAGAATCTTTGTACTTCATTGATCATTGTTTTGGGTGAGATTAGTGTACACCATATTTGAACATTAAATTTCATCACTTGAAACATACTTAGACTTATCCAAGGTCATCACAGACTTCCTTGGTTATAAGTCAACCCATTAAGTCTTCACTTCGCTTTTACCTGCTTTGGTGCTTGGTGGCTTCACTCGCCGAATGTACGTTTTACTTTGCCGTCCTACCAACTAGTACAATACTTGTCGACTTAACTTATACAATATGTCAGACTCTAAGTAAATACTTATACAGAGAATTCTAACTTATTTCAGGCTTGCTATAACAGCTAGTATGGCCATCATCAAAACATAAAAAGTTCCTAACAGGGCGCCAATGACTTAGATGTACAGATATGTGATTATGAGCCTAGCAGAAGTGAGAAGGTAACTTTTCTTGTGGTCGACCTTCGGTCTCATTACAACATGATCTTAGGACTTTTGGCCCTTAGTCAGTTTCAAATGGTCTTCTCGGTGCCGCACCAGAGGGCCAAATTTTATGCCAAAAATAAGGTTGGATTCGCCATTAGGCGTCCATAGAAGTTGCTCGAGCACGATACCCCGTACCGGACTGACAATAAGAAGGCTAGAGCTGATGAACCTGGGCTCGTAGCGGGCCCAAACCAGGTAAACATAGCTGCTGTATTTTTTGCAGCTTTTGTTGTTGCTGGAACTATGTGGTATGCCTCAACGGAAGTCAAATGTGAAACTTCGCAGGTGAGGGACGAGCCGGATTTCACTGCTCAAGATGAGCTGGTCGAGGTCATAGTAAATGAAGCCTACCCCGACCAAAAAATCAAGATCGGAGCTCATCTATCAGAGGAAGAAATAGAGCAGTTAATTTCTCAGCTCAAGGCGAATCTAGACGCCTTCGCCTGGGTTGTAACCGATATAAGAGGTGTTGAGCCTGAAGTCGCTCTCCATTATCTGAACGTCGACCCTACCTTCAAACTGATATAGTAAAAAGCTCGCCAATTCTCTCACAAGAAGGAGCTCGCCATTAAGGTTGATGTCGAGAACCTCATGCAAGCAGGCATAATCAAACAGCTGGAATATACGACTCGTTATTGTCAGAAAGCACAATGGCAAATGGAGGACGTGTTTTGATTTTACAGATCTAAATAAGGCATGCCCCAAGGATCCCTATGCTCTACCCAAAATCGATAGAATTGTTGACGACATCGTAGGGTTTGAAATGTTAAGCTTCCTAGACGCCTATTCTGGCTATCATCAAGTCAGAATGGTAAACTACAACAAGGAAATGACCACTTTCAGGGCCGTTGAGGGCCGTTATTATTATGAAATGATGTTGTTTGTGTTGAAGAATGCCGGAGATGGCCAAATTATAGTAAACCAACTTTAACCGGCAGAGTACCGAGTCGGTTGTACTACAACGGCGAGCAAGGTCGTATCCTATGAGGAATTGGTCAAGTATCACAACCACTATCGTATTTAGTTTAGGCTCACAAAGAGGGTGAAATTAATTATAACTAGAAAAAGATATAGAAATTATAGACTTACAATATACGATAAAAGGAATAGCTAAACTATGGTCAAGAACACAAGAAATCGTAAATAAATTGGTAAACAACATGATAAAAAGTTAAATAAAACTATCACAAAAAGACTGAAGCAATTCACCACTCGAATCGTCACTTCATTGTGTTGAAATCGCAAAATAAAATAAATAAATTGTTGATGTTCTAAGGGAATTTTTGCAGGAAAATAAAATAAATTTATTCTAATGGAATGGAAAAAACTGTTGCAGAGAAAAATAAAATTGTGCTATGAAAACTGTGTGTTGAAATTTGACATAAGTAGCTTTTTTAATAAACAATAGCCGACTAATTTCCCGAAAATTTTAGGAAAATACTTAAGCACAGTGTCCGTCCCCTTTGCACTTCCGTCCGCATTGATTTCCGGCTAATTAGGTGTGGACCCCTTTTGACCAATAGCAGTGCCCCCTTTTTCTCTTTTTTTTATTTTTTTTATTTTTTTATTTGTATTATTCACAAAGAAATCGGAAGTTGTACTGTGACTTCCCTTCCCATTGTAAACCAAAATTGGGATCCTATAAAAACTAAATAATTTTTTATTTTCGTCGTCTGGTCAACCCCTTTTGCACCGGTGGTCTCCCCCGGTAATGCATCGACTCTTAATTCGAAAAAGCCTTTGGGCTTTCTTGTGGTCGGTGTTTTCGGGTCGGAGGTCGGCTGCTTTGGTCTTACGATGGCCGGATTTTCTTGTTGTTGTCAGTTTTAGAACTTTCCATGTTCGATCCGTTGTCTCATTCGCCTTTTTGCGGTTTGTTGGTCTTGCTGCGGTGCTCGTAGTCTGATGCCTCGGTGGCGGTGGCCTGAAGACTGTGGATGGCGGTGGTGGAACGGTAGCCGGAGATGCCATTTGGAAGTTTGTTGTCTTCTTTTATGTTTTTCTCTTAGGATCGAGTCGGTAATAATCGTTTGTTCCAGTTTATGTGCTTTATTTCTCTGTATTTGTGGTTTGTGTGTTCATCCCGGATGGCCTCTGTACTCATCGGGATCGTCGGTCGATACGGTTACTGTTGGGTGGTGGTGGTGGTTGTTTTTAGAGTTGGTTATGGACATCCGTATAATATTGGATTGTGTCCATTTTCGTCTTTTACCAAATCAAATTCTCTTTCACGAGACAGTATTTGGTCGTATTGGGGTTCTCCCAATCCTCTTCTATTTCTTTTTTGATGTTGTGTCCAGTAGTATGCTGGTGTTGATCCGACGGTGTTCGGTGGTTTTCCGGCGGTTGTCCGGTTGTAACTTTGTTGGTTTTTAATATATTTCCTTCCTTTCGTAAAAAAAAAAAATAAATAAATAAATAATTTTTTATTTTTATTTTTCCCGATCGTCAAATTTGAATCTTACGTTGATTCTTCATACGAATTCCGTTTTCAATGATTTTTGAACCGTTGTGATCTTCTCCGCGTCCTCTATCACGTCATACCTGTAATAAAAATAAACCACATACCCAAGAATGACAAATACCAATAATACACACTCAAATCAGCCGAAAATGTCGAGATTTTGGGCGTAAACATCTTTTGTCTCGTGATTCAACACATGATGAAATGTGACTACAAAAACCACCCAACTACAACAAAATTACATTGAATATGCTACAAGTAGGGGGTAAAATGCACACGAAATTATAGCAAAGTTGACTCTCATCAGCCGGCTCCACCTATTAGCGAATGGTTAACAAAGTCTTCAACTCACAAATCGGAAAAAAACATGGAAGCGTACATCGACGACATGGTCTTCAAATCTTCTCGCCATGGACATAGCGCCAATCTTCAAGAAACCTTCGAAAACATCCGAAAACATTCCATGAAACTCAATCCGGTGAAATATTCATTTGGCGTCCAGGCAGGGAAGTTTCTAGGATTTATGGTCAGTCAACGGAGGATTGAGGCTAATCCAGGAAAGATTGAGGCACTTCTTAATATGAGAGAGTCGACATGTATCAAAGAAGTACAGAGGCTCAACGACAGAATCATCGTCTTAGGGAGGTTCATTTCCAAATCTGGTGAGAAATGCCTTCTGTTTTTCAAGATCCTCGAAGGAGACATGACTTTCATATGGACTGAAGAATGCTCCCAAGCTTTTCAAGCTCTCAAAACCTATCCGGGGAAGCCGCCACTTCTTGTTAGTCCGCTCATTGGTGATGAGTTGTATTTGTATTTGGCGGCCTCAGACCGGGCTGTAGCTGCCCTTTGTGTAAAGAAGGACCGAACTCTCAAAAACCCCGTTTATTATGTAAGCAAAGCTCATAGTCCGGTGAAGAGTCGTTATTTTAATATAGAAAAATTAGCTTATTCGCTGCTTGTAGTAGCCCGTAAATTAGGGGCTTATTTTTCATCACATACAACTCATGTATTATCGGACATTCCACTCCGCCAAGTTCTACACAAGCCTGACCTTTAAGGTCGTCTACTTCGACGGGCCATCGAGTTAACAGAGTTTCATATCCGCTTTCAACCCAGAAAGTCAATTAAGTCCCAAGCCTTGGCCGACTTCATAGCAGAAACAAGCTTCAGCGCCGAACAGCCTAACCCACAACCCATCACTGAATCCAGCATTTCAGCAATGTCCGCGCCGCGGCCGTGTCATTGTTGGCAGCTATACATTGATGGGGCCGTTAGCCAAAATGGCTATGGAGTCGGAGTCATACTGGTCGAGCCAGGGACCACCGATGAAATTGAAAAAGCCTTAAGATTCAACTTCACTACCTCAAACAACCAGGCATAATGCGAGACTGTAATCGCCGGCCTTGAACTCGCACAAGCCATGAATGTTGAAAATATTGAAGTGTTTTTTGACTCCCAACTCGTGGTATATCAGATTTCGGGTTCTTATAAAGCTAGATGCGAAATTCTACGAAAATATCTCGAGATCCTCAGAAAATTGAGAAAAAGCTTCAACTATTGCAAGTTCAACAGAATCGGCCGTGAAGATAATCTGCGGGTTGTCTACTAGTCAAATTATCAACAGAGGGAGAAATCAGTGACCCATCGGTAATAGTTGAATATCTCTCTAAGTCCGCCATCAATCGGACAGAGATTATGGATTTTGAGCAAACAACGCCAGGCTAGATAGATGAAATTAAGGCTTACAACGCCAGGCTGGTAAAGGTCGATGTAAGCATTTTGTCAACAAGCAATAAATTAATATTTGACAATTCCTAATTTCTTTAGTTCTAAGCCGTTTACCGGCGGATCCTTTATGATTCAGTTAGTGCTATCAGGCCCGAGGGGTTTGGGGGCGTCACAATGTCTCTGATAGATCATCCGATGTCTCAACTGAAAAAACTTTTATGGATTTGCCAATGTAACCTCAATCTTATCGATGGCACCGAAACGAAGAGAAATTATTTGACAAACATTATGTAACGCCCCGTTCCCGGACACCGAGTCCTTATCCGGAAATCGATACGTTCGACACGCATAATATTAAATAAATAATATTACACGTAAGCCTCTACTACGTCGTATCAAATAAAAGCAAACGGAAGCTAAAAGACTCGGGTAATTTTTTTCAAACAACCAAGAATAGAAATCAAGAACTAAAGAAGGAAATGTAATATTATTACATTGGAAAATGAAACCAACGAATCCAAAATGTACGAATTCCAAAGTACTAACAATAAACTACAAAATCCAATAATAATCCAAGTCTAGGAAATAAACAAAGAAATGAATAATAAATAATCAAGGTCTTCAACTCCGGCGTCCTCAAACGTCATCATCAAAGTCCTCCTCGTATTCCAAGTCTACCTGTTCGTCTTCTCTCCCCCAAACACATAAATAAACATGCATTTGAGGTAAGTACAATGTACAAAGTAAGAAGTAAAAGCTATAATATAATTAGGGTTTATCATTAAAAGATTTGTCTTACTGAGACCGACTCAATTTAGGGTTCATTCCATGCCCATCGACACGTCATGACTAAACGTTTCTACTTAACTTATCTTTGTTACATCACCATTCAAGGACACTGCGCATGGCGTTCATCAGCCTGAAGATATACTTGCTAACTAACGGTGATTAGCATCGATTAGCTCCGGGGTCTTCCCGGTATGCGTATACGTCCGATGAATTTCCTCTACTAACCTTCAGCCGTTTAAGGCCAGTAGCGTTGTTCACCTTTTATGAACGTATCACATCGCCGATATGAAAGAGTGCCTAACCGAGAGTAAATGACGTTTTAGCTTTTATCTACACGTATGTAATTATTAATGTGAATTAGCTAACCACCTAAGTGTTTTTCAGAATAAAACTCACATTAACCACTCTACTCCCTCACTTAGACAGCTAGACATCACATCTTAACAATTACACATACATTGATGAACTCTAGTTCATCAAACACAAGCCCTTTCATGCCCTTCCGACGGATCCGAACTTCAACTCCCTTTAAGAGTACATTCGGTGTTTTAACTGAACGAATCAGAAGTTCAATCAAAGCTTGCTCATGTTTAATTAATGTTAACATGTCATGATTAAGGGTTTAAAACAGTGAAAACACGATTATGAAACCGAAAACCAAGCTGAAATGCTAAAACAGTAAAAACAAGGTAAAACAGGTCAAACGCCCGTTTGACATCCTATGAACGCCCGTTCGACATCGAACGCCCGTCCACTAACCCCAAACGCCCGTCCGTCAAAAAGGGCTATATCCTGAATCAAAAGTCTAACCTCAAATGCCCGTCTGCCTTGTGCAAACGCCCGTTTGAGCTACTATGATCGCAAACGCCCGTTTGCCTGGGTTTTTCCCAAAACGCTAAAATCTTCAAAACGCAATTTCTAACCCGTTTCTAACCTAATTAACATCAAAAAAAAACCCAGACCAAAACCACATAACCACTTATCTAATCATACCATAGCATCTAGGATCATTGACCAAAAAAACACATCTTTCTTACATCTAAACATCTTAAATCTTGATCTAAACCTCAATAACGATAATTAAAATCGTAGGAAGAGCCTCTTACCTTTTAGCAAGCTTATTCCAACTCCAAGAACTCAGAAAAACAACAACAAACACTGATCTTTTCTGCAGAAAAACATGTGATAAATCCAAACTTAGATTAGATTCGATCACACGCTTCTAAACGATAAAAACTACGAATTGATGAGTTTGAATCCATCAAACTCGAAGAAGAACAGGAATTAGGGCTTAAACATACCTCAACAAAACTCCAACTTTCTGATTTCAAACCGAAGCCTTCTTCACAACGATTCCGGTGCTCGACTCTGATCTAAAAACCGTTAAGATTTGACTTAGCAACTGATGAAAATTCCCTCAGCCCTATTCCCTTGCTCTTACATGCAGAAGGTGAATTTGGAGGTGGAAAAATCTGATTAAAAGATTAAGGAGCTGATTAGGTTGTTTTTTTTTTTTTTCCTTAAATAGGAAAAATCCCAAAATTACCTAATTTCAGTGATTTTCCTTAATCACCTTTATTAAATCAAATTTTTTCTTCTTTAAATATATACATATATATCTCGAAATATAAATATATATATATATAATTTATCAAATAATTAAACTCCGAATAAAAGGAACCGAACCCAATATTTCGTTTTCGCAAAATGACACGTCTGTCCTTTCCCGAAAATCGAAATATTACACAATACCATGGGATAGTTGGAGTCCCATTAAAGTGTACAGCAAGAACAGATGCATGGTGAAAATTGAGCTGAAAATGTTGAATAGCTAGAAAAATTGAAGTCGGAGAGATCATTAATTTCCATTGTCCAAACAATTAACCCTTTATGTGAAGACTCGAGAGCTACAAGATTGGGTAGGTAAACTAAGGTTTTGGTACTGATCAATTCTTTGTGTGAAGTTGTTGTTGATTACTTATGGAGTAGCTATCTAGCTGGAGTAGAAGAAGATACAGAAATCTGGTACCAACTAGAGTGATACAGAAAGTACATCACCACCGTTGTACCAACTAGAGTGATGTGGTATACCCTAACCAATAAAAAAAAAAGCCACATAAATAGTCTATTAAAACTGCCACATCACATATACATTTGAAAAATAAATAAAAAAACCGAATCCCTCTCCCAAATAACAATAATAACTTTCAAAACATAAAAATTAAAAACCGTGCAACTAAATAAATAAAGAACACAATAATGAGTTCTCTAATTCTTCTCCAATACTTAAAATTTCTACTTTTCCTAAAGATTTTTAATTCAAAGCATCATTATAATTTATAAATATAGTAGAAATAATCATTAAAAAAACACAGAATCTCACGAGATGTGAAATGAAATAACAAAAGCAACTAAAAAAAACACACATCATCCTTAAAAAAAAAGTTAAATAAACAAAACAAACACCTTAAGGTCAAGGTAACAGCAACTTGTCCTAATTGAATACAAAGGTTTTATTTTCTTTCCGAAATATGTATATATTTCGTAGCAGTTTGTACAGTGGCTCCTTTGCAAGAATGCGATTGCAGGTTTGTGATAAGATTTCCATCTTTCAATTTTTCCTTTTAAAACAAATTCTTTTTTTTTTTTTTGTGATTTTTTTAATCCTGGAATTCGGTTTTAATTCTTGCTAGTTTTTTTTTTTTTTTTTTTTTTTTTTTTTTTATCGTGGAAGATGTCGATGCTCCTCAAATCATGGAGTTTTTTTTTTTTTTTTTTTTTTTTCCTTTTCTGGACAAGCAATGTGGCAGTTTTAATAGAGTAATTATGTGGCATTTTTTATTGGTTGGGGTATACCACATCATCACTCTAGTTGGTACAACGATGATTTAATAACTTTTCTTAGAAATCAAACCAGGAAAAATGAATGAAAATTACAAAGCAATCGAGAAGAAGCTACTCTGCTCTAATAAGAGGGGGAAAAAAATTAACCAAAAAATTAATATCAAAGCCAAGTTTCGATCTTGGGACCAATGGGTTATGGGGGACCTCGATCCCTTACGGTACACACAGTGGCGGACGCAGGATCTCGGGTAAGGAGGGGCAGTAAGAAATTTAAAGAGACAAATAAAAAATTTAAGGGGGCGCAAACAAGATACATACTACATATATTTGTGAGATTTTTTCGGATTAAGGGGGGGCAGTTGCCCCCTCTTAACTGTATGTAGGTCCGCCACTGGGTACACACATGCACAGCGCGGCGTGCTGTGCATCAAAACGGCGTCGTTTCAATCCGACGCGGCACCGTTTGGTTCCGATGAAAAAAAAAAAAAAAAAAAAAAAAAACGGCCTCGTTTTGGCCCGAAATAACACCGTTTCGGGTGCACCGCACCGCACAGCACACGCATGCACAACAGGGGATCGCGCTCCGGGTTATGGCCTATGGGGCCACCACACCTCCAATGCGCCACTTTAATATTTTTTATTATTCTATTTTTTATATGCATTCTAATGCCTAGCTCTGACCGTCTCTACTCTAACTTGCAGGTTCAGAAGAAGCAACTTTCAATCGGTAATTTGGTCGTACATATTGTTTGCTTCGTTTTGGTCGTAATTTGGTATGCATTCGTCTTTGCTTTATGGTTCTATTTCCTGGCTTTCATCAAGTAATATTGTTTTTCTTGTTATTAATTGTTAGAAGAAAAAAAGGGGAAATTCGATTTATACTCATTTTTTGAAAATTTATCCGAAATTTACACCCCTTGAAATTCAAAATCTCTATCCCCCGCCTTAAAGTGAATG
Organism: Gentiana straminea; assembly: GCA_036785695.1. Taxonomy (NCBI): domain Eukaryota; kingdom Viridiplantae; phylum Streptophyta; class Magnoliopsida; order Gentianales; family Gentianaceae; genus Gentiana; species Gentiana straminea. The sequence continues at coordinate 1,844,523 of JAVUPR010000439.1, forward strand.
AACTCGCCCATTTTTAGGTGAAATCGCCCATTTTTCGCCCTTTTCCCCGCCCAATCGCTGTCCATCCCGCCCACTTACCCGCCCCCCGCCGTCGGGCTCGCCCACTTCTCGCCCAGTTTGTTAAGATCAAGCGCTTACCGTTGTACTAAAACCAATTGGTGTTAATAAAGGCGCTTTATTTCTTATACATTTAAGAGTGTGGGCAATCTGTCCCAACACCCCCCTCAAGTGTGGGCAATCTCTCCCAACACATGCACAATTTTTTTTTTTTTTTTAAATAATGTTCCAACCAGGGTTCGATCCCATAACATCTGGCTCTGATACCATGTTAAGATCAAGCGCTTACCGTTGTACTAAAACCAATTGGTGTTAGTAAATGCGCAACTTTATTTCTTATACATTTAAGAGTGTGGGCAATCTGTCCCAACACAGTTTTTGAAATCTCGCCCATTTTCTGAAAATTACTTTAAGTGTCGGGTTTTGCCCCATTCCACATGAATTTTTCAGATTTCTACCCTCTCATAAGAAAAAGAAACAAAATTTCGCCTTTCTCCATCCATTTTCTCCAACGATCCATTGTAGGTGTGGAGAACAATTCGAAGGTTCATAGAGATTGGAAGCAATTTGAAGGTAAATTTCGTGTTTTTTTAATTTAGGTTAGTAATTGGGAATTTTCCTATTTAAGGAAAAATAAACCTCATTAGTTTCCCTAACCTTTTGAATCAGAATTTCCCCTACGTTCATCACAAACGGCGCAGAGAGCAAATTTAGGTCTGAGAAAGTTTTCCATCAGATTCTAAGTCGAATCTCAACGGTTTTCAGATCAGAATAGAGCAGCGCAATCGTTGTGAAGAGAGCGTCGATTCAACACCCGAAAGTTAGGACTTTGTCAAGGTTTGGTGGAAATAGCTTGCTAAAAGGTAAGAGGATCTTCCTACAAATTAATTACGGTTTCGTAGGGAGGTCTTCCATCAATATAGACTTTTTAATTTGTGTTTTCCGGTTTAATCTATTTTTTTTTGTTAACGAAAAAAAAATCATATAATCAATTTATTGTTGCATAGGTCGGGTCTGTGTTTTTGTGGCTGTACCTGTACGTTCTCATCTGTTTTATATGTTTCTGTGTGTGTAGTGTAACGGCCGTTTGTTATATTCCATTATTCTTATTTCTGTTGCAGGGACACAAGTTTGGGTTAGTATATTAGTTCTATTCATGTGGCTGATATTTTTGCAAAAGAAAAAGTTAAGGAAATAATTATAATACATAGTATAGATAAATATGTTATCTTGATGGTGTTGGCTGGAATTACTAGTGTGAAAAGTCTTCGAGGCCTACTGTGAGTGCATGGTGAACAGTAGCATCATTTGTATAGTTCAGACTGCTAATATGATGTTGTGGTTGGTCTTATGCTGTAAGTAGGAAAGGTATATATAGTGTATTGTTTTGCTAATAATGGTTGTTGTTTGAAATGGAAAATAGTATAATAGTAATAATATTAATTGAACATGAACAAGCCCCGAGTGAGTTTTTGATGCGTTTGGTTTCGGCACCGGACGTACTCTTAAAGGGAGTTGAAGTTCGGGACCGTCGGAAAGGCATGAAAGGGCTTGTGCTTTGATGAATTAGTATTCATCAATGTCTGTGTTACTGATAGGCCTTGTCCGTGTCTAGTGGTCTAAGAAAGAGAGTAGTGGATGTGAGGGAGCTTACTTGAAAACACTTAGGTGGCTAGCTAACAACATAATAATAAACATACTTGTGTAGCTAAAAGATTAAACATCATGACATTCTTGGTAATGCACAAGTTTATATCGCAATGTGTAGGCTTTCGGATAACACGAGTAAACTTGCTGGCCTTTCTAGAGGCACCATGAGTAGAGGGTACTCGTGGATGGATAACTTTGCTGGCCATTAGAGGGCACCAGGAGTAAAGGGACTTCACCGAACGCGTATACTATCGGGACTATCCCGTGGCTATTGGTGTGATCCACCAATAGGTTGCACCCAGATGTCTCGTGGTGGGCAGCACCATGCGTAGTGCCCTTGAATGCGGATGTAACAAAGATAAGCTAAGTTAGAAACAGTTAGTCATGACATGTTGATGGACATGAAGTGAACCCTAGATTGAGTCGGTCTCATAAAGATAACTATTATAATAAAACTTGTTAAAGAGCCTTAGTTAATTTGTAGCTTCTACTTCTTACTATGTACAATGTACTTACCTCAAATGCATGTTTACTTATGTGTTTGGGGGAGAGAAGATGAACAGGTCGACCATGAGCTTGATGAGGACTTCGATGACAACGTTTGAGGACGCCGGAGTTGGAGCTGGTTATTAATTATTTTCTTTCATTATTCTTTTGTCGCTGTTTTGGGAAACAAGTTCTTTAGTTGAACCTGTTGGTTTTGTCTTTCATAGTTTTGCGGATTTCGTATTTCTTTTAAGTTTCATTTGGATTTCTCTTGATGTAATAAGTTACATTTCTACCCTTTAGTTATTCTTTCTATTCTTGGTTGTATGGAGAATTTTACCCGAGTCTTTTGCTTCCATTTGCTTTATTTGATACGACGTAGTAGAGGCTTACGTGTAATATTAGATTTATTTAATATTATGCGTGCCGAACTTTCCATTCCCGGATAAGGGCTCGGTATCCAGGAGCGGGGCGTTACAGACACTCATAAGGAGTTTTAAATCAAGAACACTCGAAGGTGTGCTATTAATAATATAAGAAGCAGCCATCACACACTCCCCTCAAAACTTGAGAGGCAAATGCCCCTCGAAACGAATAGCCCGAGAAACGTCCAATATATGCCTATGATTGCGTTCAACACGTCCATTTTGTTAGGGTGTCCCAACACACGCAATTTCAAAAGTTATTCCATGGTCTTTAAAGTACGGTAACAACGATTTAAATTCGGTTACGGTTTCAACCTTCCTTTTATTCAACAACAAGTAAATCCAAACAGACCACGAAAAATCATCAACGATGGTTAAGAAATATGTGGCCCCACACGTGGAAGAAACCGTATACGGACGCCATAGATCACAATGAACTAACTCAAACAACCAACCAGCACGACTGTCACTAAGGGAAAATTGTTCACGTGGATGTTTGGCACGAAAAAATACCTCACAACCATCCTTATATAAATGCCTATAAACCGTAACATTGGGAACATGCCGTGAAACCTTTTCCGATGGATGCTCCAACCGGCGGTGCAATAATACCATTGACTTTCCGCCATCAATGGCTAGAACACGAGCATCTGGAACGCCCGAGAAGAAGAAAAGTCCTTCTATATGTTCACCCAGTCCAATCAGCGTCCTCATCACACGGTCCAGCATAACACATAATTTATCCATGAATTGCATAACGCAACGATTATGATCAAGAAATTGGGTCGCCGAGAGCAAATTACAATTCAACTTTGGTACATATAAAACATCATTTAGATGAAAATTTCCCGATAAAATAACGGTACCCTTATGAGTTGCAAGTGACGAGCTCCCATCTGGTAAGCCAATGGGACAATGCACAATGGGCTGAGAATTAACAAATAAATTTGCTGCCGGAATCACCCTTCCCGTCTATTCCCAGAACTCAGAAGCCCCACCAGTCGGAACAGCCTGCAAGTTTTCTTCTTGAATCAAAACCGGATAAGCCCGATTGAGAGTGGGGAAAACATCAATGTTTTTGTCTTTCCAATCAGCACTCCATCGTGTCAGACTAAGTTTTGTTAGCTTATTTGCTTTGGCCATCAACTTAACGGGATTGGAAGAAGACATGATAGCTTGCTTTCGGTCCTTCTTCGGTCAAAAGAATGATACATGGCTCCTTATTTCCGGTGATTTCAACCCCACTCAATATTCGATACTAGTATACCCCTCTAATAATATTAAAAAATGTATATGGGAGGAAAATTTTCTGTGTCCTTCATTCACAATTTGTCATTACATTTATACTGCCATACTTGGGCTCCAAGAATTTTGCATAATCAATCGTAATCCCCTAATTACGTCTAATCAAATATTAATACAAAATATTACAGAATATTCGCAATAAATGTGTTCCGAGTTGAGGGCCCTAGTCGTAATAGTTCTTATTGAAGAAATTTCCACTTATGTTTTAGAGGCTCAAAGTGATTTAAATTTATTTATTTATTTTGCTAAATACTACACTTTGAAAAAAAAAATCATTTCATAAGCTAGTTGATCTAGCCCGGAGAAGAAAAATCCTGGATCCGCCCATGCTAATTGATCTAGGTCTCGCAATTATCAATAGTGTAGATTAATGTTTTGTAATTAATTGTATCATTTGGTTGTGGCGTTGCTCAGAGTAATATCTGATAGATCGCGGCGAACAGATGCAGATGAAGATCTCTTAGATAAGCTTTTTTGGCAGCATATGCATGTGACTTTGACGTGTAAGCTCAAAACCATTTGCATGTTAATAAAGCTTATTTGGAGATAACACGTTTGCTATGCCTATGCATGCAACCTCATTTTCCCAATTATAAATGACCTTCTCCATCTTTGCTGAATTACACACCAAAGCATCTATTTATTCTCTATAATAATAATATATACAGCAGAATGGCAAAGCTTATTGTGGTTTCAGTCCTTCTCTTTGTAGCCCTCTTCGCCCTCGTAGCAGAGGCTTCCTTCAGAACCACCATCAACACCATCGTGGAGGAGGAGGACAATGAGCAACATGGATCCCAACAATCTCAGAGGTGCCAGCAACAAATTCAGCAGAGGCAACAACAGCTTCGCCAGTGCCAGCAGTGGTTGTCCCAACAAGGCAGTCGTTATGGCATGGATGACATGGACGAATATAGTCGGGGTGGTCAACAACAACAACAACAACAACACAGGCATGGATGAATCTCTAGATCTTGTTATTTCTTTCTCTTTAATTGATCTCATTGACAAAATAATCCAACCCTCGCGTCTCCAAAATTTTGGTTATTCTTATTATATAAAGTTGTATGAATCCTCATTTACTTAATGGTTTTGATAAATTTTTCAGGCAATGCTGTCAGGGACTTGAGAGCATTGACAGACAATGCCGATGCCAAGCCGTGAGCCAGATAGTGCAACAACAGCAGCAGAGACAAAGACAGGGTGAGAGGCAAGAACAAATCGTGGAGAAGGCTAGGTTCTTGCCTGACTCATGCAACCTGGAGCCACGTCAATGTCAAGTTCAGAGGCCTAATTACTACTAAATATTGATCATCAAGCTCATAAAGCACTCACACATATATATATGGAAATTCTATAAGTATGTGTGTTTAGTGTATCAATAAAGCAGTGTATCGATGTATGTTCTCTTTTTGAGAAGTTTGAGCAATAAAGATATAGTGCTTCTTTAAAATTAGGAGCCTTTTTTTTAAGTAATGCTTCTTTAAACATAATCTTTAAAGGCTTGTGTTCTTCAACTTTATATTCTTGAAGAATAAAGACAGACTACTGCTTAATCAGAAAACAACTACTACGTGTCTTGAAGGGCATATAATAAAGAATAAAAATTTTAAAAATTGTGAAACACAATGAACATTCTCTGCAGTGCACGAATCGTAAGACTAAAAACAAAAACAAACAAACAAAAAAAAAACTAAAAATGTAGAAGAATGATTCTTTTTCATCATGTATGCCTCAGGGTACGTAAGGCATCAGTAATAAACATGAATCATGAGCAAAGTCCCTGTGGAGTCAAATTTCAGTTAATTTGGCCGTGCATATTGTGTGCATCATTTTGGTGGAAATCAGGATATGGTCCTGAAACTTTGTCAATATACCACTTTTGAGAAGGGGCAAATATGGGCATACCACTTTGTTGTCGAAATACCACTCCCATTTTCGCGTTTTAGGTGTTTTTGGAACCAAACTAAACCATAATTGGGAAGGGGAACCCCAATAGATCGGATTTGAGGACCTTAAGATCGTGCACATTTGTGAAAAAAATGGGAGAAAATCGCGTCCCAAAATTGTTTTTTTTTTGCCTTGGGTGGTATATCCACAATTTGGAGCAGAAAATGGTGGTAGATCAGGGAAAATCCGGTTCAGTTCAAAACAGTGCTTTGAAGTATTATAACTGTTTTTCTTGTTAATATGTAGCAACGCCAACAACAAACACACCAAGACAAGAAATTTTTATTTTTTAGAATCTCTGAGGAGGTAGAGAGATTGAAGACAGAAAAAAAAAAAAGAAAAAAAAAAAAGAAGAAGAGTAAAGGTTTGCTACCGTAATGAATTAAGCCAAAAAAATAACACAATTGGACAAGAGAAGCTTGCTCTCTAAAAAATATTAGCAGAGCCAGGTTTAATTTCGATCCAAGGACCTGTGGGTACATAAAATAGAGAATCTGGAGGTTACGGATAAGATAATTTCATTACATTAAGGGTAATCATAGGTTTACTCCCTCAAATCTAAATCATATTTACATGCTAAACAATCTTGTAGTTGTGATTGTTTTTATTTTTAAAAAAATTTAAAAAAAAAAAAATGTGGTGAAATGATGATGCTGTAAAAATGATGTAAACTTAAGGGTGTAAACCTATCACTCCCCTTACATTAATTGTTGATACAACCTGATACACCATAAATACTACACAATGGACCCCACACAATCTAACAGAATTACTCTCTAGATGACAAGTGTTTGGGCTAGAGCTGTACCAACTAATAACATACTTGCTACACACATATTTACATAAATACATATTAGTCCTTTATGTTCTAACACCCCCCCTCAAACTAAATTGGATACACACAACATTAAGTTTGTCTCTAAGATGGTAAACATAGTTGTATTCAATGGTTCTGTTAAGACATCTACTATTTGATCAAAAGTGGCCACATGATTGACAGTCATCTGGCATTGCATTACTTTATCTCTAAAAAAAAAAGGACATACAACTCAATATGCTTCACTCTGGAGTGCAACTGGGTTATGAGCAAATGCACCTGCTCCTAAATTATCACACCACATGATTGGCTTGACAGTGGGCTTCAAATGCAGCTCAGAAAGAACATTAAGCAGCCATCGGGTTTCTGATGCTGCATTTGACAATGCTTTATATTCTGATTTTGTGCTGGAACGGAACACAACATGTTTTTTGGATGGCCAGGAAACCAAGGAACCAGCCAGAAAAATTCAGTAAGAGGCAACTGATCTTCTGTCCTCCTTATCACACCCACAATCTGCATCACTAAAGCTATGTATATGCAATGGCTGAGAAGGTTTGAAAAGCAAACAATAGTGAAGAGTACCTTTGACATAACACAGAAGATGTTTAACAGCTTGCCAATGGGACACATTAAGAGCCTGCATATGTTGACTAAGAGAATTGACTGTAAAAGCCAAATATAGCCTGGTGAAGGTCAAGTATTGCAAGGCACCTATGGTGCTTCTGTATAAAGTGGTGTTTTTCATCAGTTCATTTGATGGTTTGATCTTGAAAAAATCCACCATAAGTGTACCACAGGGCTTCAAACTCTGCAGGTCCAATCTTTCCGGAAGATGTTGAGTATAGACATGTTGAGATAGATACACACCCAAGAAGTGATGTAGATCCCTTAGGTCTTTAAGAGCAAACCTGGAGTTAAGAGACTAAATGAACTGCTTGTTCTTCCCAGTGTCCTTACTTGTGATCAAAATGTCATCTACATACACAGGCACACACAAGTGAGTTTTCCCATGATGGAAAATAAACAAAGAGAGATAGGCCTTTGATTGTGTGAATTGCCATGCCAGCAGTTGTTTCTTTAGTTCATCAAACCAGGCCCTAGGTGCCCGTTTTAACCTATAGATGGCCTTTTTTCAAATGGCAGACATGATTAGGTTTACTATTATCAACAACTCCCTCTGGTTGCTTCATAAATACAGACTCAAATAGGGAACCAATTCTAGATGTTATGTAACTATGACTGATTCATAGTCTTTCCCAAGTCTACTAAGATCAGCCAATATCAGTTTTGAACTTGAAATGGGGTACCCTGGAGCTGCTAAACCATCTAAATAAGATTTCATTTAGGTCAAGTATTCCATCATTGATTTTTAACCTTTATGAGTCCTAGTGAGTGCACCCTTGTATTCTAACATTCAAGCTTCTAATCTAATGTTAAAAGAGAGTTTCAAGAGTACTCCACACATCATGAGCATTAGAACAGCCAACCACTTCCTTTAAGGCATGTATGACGCCATTATCCAACCCATGAGAATAGAGTATGTGGCATTCCAATCCTCATAAGCTGGATTAATTGTAAATCCAAGCCCGGAAATCGCAATGAATTGAGGAGGACAAGTAGTTGTGCCAATCAAATGACCCTCAAGACGATGTCCCGTTACAATGGGAATAATCGTAGATTTTCATAACTGATAGTAGTTTCTGTCCAATTTGACTGTACAATTTTGATTAAGATTGCCGCCAAACGGTGGCGTGGCTGATCCAAGAAGACGAGTTGGAGTTTCTAATTGATGCATAAAAGATGGAAGTGGTGGTAGCCTAGCACAAGATGAACTTGGAATCATTGATTCCGAGCCAAGTCTAGCTGGATCAGGGAAAATCGGCAACCTAGGTTGCACGGACACGGACACATGGACACGGATACGCGGATACGGACACCGGGATACGGAAGTTTTAAAAAATATAAGATACGGGTGCGGCGGTCAAAATGTAAATATTAAAAGTATAAGGACTAAAATGTAATTAATAAAAAGTATAAGGACTGGTATGCAATTATTAAAAATATAAGGACTAAAAGGTAATTATCAAATACTATAAGCACTAGAATGATAAATTTAACCCAAGCATAATAACCAAAAATATAATCATGGGCTCCATGGTAGTACGCTTTCATCCCACAACTTCAAATACAAAACATCATAGTTAGAATTTTCAAAACCAAAGCGCTTTCATGAGTTAGATCTCACCCAAAATACATGAAATACTACTACAATAGATGAATAGTTCAACATCATCTCCAACATCCTGACAAAAGACGGATTCCAACTCTGGTTCATCTAATGTGACATTAGCTAACTCAAGAAATAAAATACTTAGCTTTCTTGAGTTAGATGTCATGTCAACCCAAAATACACAAAATACTCCTACAATGTGACATTAGTTAACTCAAGAAATGAAATTGTACTTCGTTCGTCCCAAATTACGGCTATATATTATACGGGCTTAAAAAAAGGAAGATGATCAATGTTTTCACTTTCCACAAAGAATAACACATTTCAATGAATTTCATAAAGTGAATGATAAAACCAAACAAGAGAAATATGTATGGTTTCGGTCATTATAAAACACATAGCATAGCACATGGGGATTAGAGCTTTTATTTTAAAAAATAAATAAGAGTTTTTTATTCATAATAAATTATTGTATCTAGAGTCGGGAAAAAAAAAAAAATACCGTCTCCAAAACTAAACATGCGTGTCCCAGGTCCGACTCGCGTGTCCCAGGTCCGACTCGCGTGTCCGACTCGCGTGTCCGAATTTTTTGAAAAATACAATTCGGTCCGACACCGTGTCCAGTGGTGTGTCCAACGTGTCCCCCGCGTGTCCGTGTCCGGTGCGTGTCCGACACGGGACACGCGGCCTAAATGGAGTGTCCGTGCTACCTAGTGACGGCAACTGCATGTAGGTGGTTGGAAATGAGTACGGTGGAGCAATGGTGGAGACAAACGAGCTCTCTTCTCATGGATTGGCGAAGCGGAGTAGTGATTGAACCTATAAAGAGTGTAGATGCTGGATATGTGGGTTGCACAAGACTGATTGCCGAAGGAGCAGAGCTCGCCGGAGAAGGATCGGCGTCAGCCATTGTTTCCTCCGATACCAACATAAAACAGAGAATCTGGAGGTTATGGAACATAATTCCATTACATTAATTGTTGATACAATCTAATACACCATAAATAATACACAATGGACCCAACACAATCTAACAGAATTACTCTCTAGATGACAAGTATCTAGGCTAGGTGTACCAACTAATAACATACTTGGTACGCACACAAATACATATTAGTCCTTTATGCTCTAACATGGGTTATGGGCCACCACACTTCCCTGCTTGTTGAAACAAAATCTCTTGAAATAATTTAAGTACAATCCATTTGACACTCTCTAAGTTTTAAAATTCCAGTGGAAATCATTTCATGGAAATCTTTTTCCCTTCCCTCTGGGTCTAGGCTACATTACTGGTAATAGCATCAGTATTAGACTATTTAGTATTAGCACTTCCACTTGCTTCATGCTCTTCAGCGATGCACAAAATTTCCATGGGAATCAGAAGTAGCAAAAAATAACAAGCAGTAGAGAAACAAGATGTTCAAAAATAAAATAAAATTGGCTACTAACCATGATTTTACAAAAACGAGTGCAGCCTCTTGAAATCATGGATAGCCATCTCCATGAAAAACAGATCTTAAGGTAGTTGAAAAGTGCCTTAACCACACTACAGATTTTTCTTTATCAATCAGGGTACTTCGCAGCGGCTGGGCCTGACTTCTAGATTTTCAGCAGATTCTTCTCATGGACCTCTTCTATCTAGCCCAATCTCTTATCTTCAATTCTGATCCACTTCATCACTGCTCCCCGAAAATGGAATTGCCTAAAAAAAACATACAAAACAAAGCAAAACGACACCGATTCCAAAGGGTAAACATGCAAATGATTGACATGCCAATCATACAATTATTAGGCCGTTTCTTATCAATAAAGCATAATTCAGTGGCAAACTGGATATGAAATATAGAACAAATTTAACCGTCATCAGTTTGTAACGGTGATAGTGAAGAAAAAGAGAATTAGGAACTGAGGAAGCTTTTTCTTATTTAATTCTTTCTGTTCTTTTTGTTTTACAACGTCAACAATATATAGGAAATACAATAGCTAACCCTAGCTAGTTCTTGTCCTAAATTGCCCTTTTTATTTAAATATAAAACAAACAAACATAAAAAACTAAATCATCATTATTTGAGAGATTGAGTATCCTTCCTGCTCTTAATCACCATTATTTTGAATTATGGTCAAATACACCGTATCACTCCAATCACCTTATCTGTCCTTTGACCATAGTTTCCTTTTGAGTATGATACGCGTCTGTATGCGTCTGTCAATACTCCCCCTCAAACGAGGCTGGGACAGGGGAGCAGGCCAAGTTTGTCTCTGAGGAGCTTGAATACATACTTTGGCAATGCTTTGGTAAAAATATCAGCGAGCTGATGAGTAGAGGAAACATGTTTGGTAATCAAGAGCTTTCGGGCAACCTGCTCTCTCACATAATGATAATCTAGTTCAATATGTTTGCTGATGGGAGTCAACTTTACGTGACTCCGGTGCACTAATTACCCCCGTTTATCACACTTTCAGCACAATTTTCGGTAAATTAGACCATTTTCGGGGTGATATCGTGAGCTTATGGCACGGGGAACGAATCCGCTACTTTGATGAATTCATACCCCTTTTTGTTGGTATTAACTCCATTCCCGCGCACTTTTACCCTCTGGAATTGTTTGGATGTTGTGGTGGTTTGTGATATTGAAGGGTAATGGTGTCTCGAGGACCCGGAAGGTGACGATTCGTGGTGAAAAAGCATGACCGAGGCAAGACGAGGGCCTAAAAAGGGGAAAAAGTGAAGATTTGGGGAAACAGGGGTTCAAACGCACGTTTGAATCCCCCAAACGCGCGTTCCGCGCGTTTGAATCCCTAAACGCGCGTTCCAGAAGTTCAGACCAGATTCAGAGTTGAAGCCCTCTAAACGCACGTTCGGGAACCAGGCCAAACGTGCGTTCCAAGATCCTAAACGCGCGTTTGAACCTTCCTAAACGCGCGTTCGGATGAAGAACGATCAAGTCCCCGCCCGTAATTTATGTGTAACGCACGTTCCGGCCAAGCAAGACGCACGTTTGAAGATCCCAAACGCGCGTTCCAGCCCTTTAAACGCGCGTTTGGACCCTTTTTGCAGCAGATTTTCCCTTCACCTATAAATACCCCCCTTAGACATTTTCTTGGATATCAAGCTTTTCTTAGCAAAAATCTACCCAATTATTGCTCGAATTTTGTAATAGCTTAGAATACTCTCTCTTAGTGTAAATCAACAACATCTTAGCTTACTCTTTCTATTTCTTAGCTTAGATTTTCATTCCAAACACTAAGAGACCACCTTTTAATTACTTCTTTATTTTGTACTTTTTGGATCTCAACTCGAATCTCTGCAATTTTATGGTGTATTTCTCTTCTCTTTTACTTGTTATGGCTCTTATTTACTGTTTTGTGCTTGTTTTGATTAGTATAATGAGTAGCTAAACACCCACATAGTCGAATCATGTGAAATTTGGTGAAATCACCCTTTGGGTGATGAAATTGGGAGTGGGTAGTTCTTTTTATTGTTGTATCTTGCATATTTCACGTCTTAGAACTCGTTATAACGGATTTGGGCTAGATTGATCACCTAGGTCAAAAATCACACACATCAATCTTGAGAGTTGTTCAGAGAGAGGGGTGTGGGAAAAGGGTTCTAGGATCGCATTGTAGTGCGAGGTTACTCGTTTTTAACGTTTAAACGGCTCTCGTGCATGATTGTCTTGTGAATGAATCTCTCTTAGGAAAGGTTAGTTGACTTGGCATAAGGTGTTGGGGAAGAGTTGTTCAGACCTTAGCACCGGGATTAGGAGCACGTACCCGTAGAATTGAATGTAAGAGTTCGTTTGTTTAATGCACACTCCCGGTTTTGTCATTCCTTAGGGTGAAACTAGCTATTTTGATCATGGTTCGGCTATGTCTCTTTAATTATCTTTGAAACCTAGTAGTTTAATCTTCTATCTTTCCTTTTTATCTTTAGACTCGTTAGTTAGAATCACTAGTGTCGTTGTAGTAACAAAACCTTAAAACTTTGATCACCTAGACTAAGCATTACGTTCACTTTGGTACTTGCAAGCACGATTCCTTTGGGTTCGACCTCGTACTCCCGTAGCTATTCTAACAATCGACCCGGTACACACGCCGGTTAGAGAGTTAGTTTACCCACGGTTTCGAGTCTTTACAAATTGTTTTTGAAGGGGTAGATTTTATGCTCATCAAAATGGCGCCGTTGCCGGGGAATTGTGTGCTATTTGTGATATCTCGTAAGTGAACCGAAGGCTTGGGCCTAGGTTTTATTTTTTACCGTTTTCGTGTTGTTTGCTTTTTGTAGTGCATGACCCGGAGATCTCAAACACCACTCGAACCTTACATAGACGGAATTGAAGCTTACGCAAGGCGTAGAAATAGTCAACGAAGAAGAGGTCGTCAAGTAGAGGAGTCGATTCCGGTCGTTGAAGAGAATAGTTTGGGTGAGTTGGGAGAAGGATCCGACATGGCTCAACAAGGTGGACAAGGTTTGGAAAGAAATTTGGGGCATAATAATGGAATTCCAATTCCAAACCCGCCTCTTGTCAACAACAATGCACAAGGAGGTGGGAATGGACAAGGAAACAATGCGGTGAATGCGAATGGACCTATACCTCAGAATGTTCAACATGAGGCCCAAGGGAATCAAATGGATCCCGCTCTTATGCAACAATTCAATGCATGGATGTTGAATCAGTTTCAACAAAACCAAAACCAAGCTCACAATCAAGGTGCAAACGCGATGCCAAATTGGTTTAACGGTCAACAAGAGCAAAACCAAGGTGGTTTGACTTGTAGAGATTTTATGCTAGCTCCTACGGCAAACATGGGGCATAGTCCAATCCGAATGCCACCGGTAGCCGCCAACAACTTGGAATTGAATAGGAACATCATACATTTGTTGGGAGACAACGCTATATTCAAGGGAACCGCTTTAGAAAATCCTCACTTATTCATTGATCACTTTCTCCAAATAGTGAACTCGACAAAGATCAATGGAGTGAGTGATGAGGCGCTCAAACTTATGCTTTTCCCGTTCGCCTTGAAAGAGCAAGCTAAGAGGTGGTATGACTCGTTGCCTAATGATTCTTTACACACATGGGAAGAAGTGGTTAAGACTTTTCTACTCAAATATTACCCCCCATCGAAGACCATGGATATGAAGGAAGCTATCATGTCATTCAATGCTTATGAAGGAGAAGAACTACATGAGTCATGGGATCGGTTTAAGGCTTTGTTGAGGGAGTGCCCGGGGCACGGATTGAGATCGTACGAGGTAGTTCATGCTTTCTTCCGGGGTTTAGACCAAGTGCATCAAAGTACCTTGCATGCTTCGTGCAATGGAGATATTATGAGTATGGTACCCGAAGTGGCTATGAACCAAATTGAGAAGATTTCCGAGACTTCGAGGCAATACATATCGTCAGAGTAGAAAAGGGACAAGAAGTAAGAAGCCCGGTTTGGTTGAAGTTAAAGAAGTAGAGGCAAGTGATCAATATCATGCTCAAGTACAAGCGATGGAGCAACAGTTGGGGAGATTGCAAAAGGAGAATGAGAGTGCTAAGCTTTGCCAAATTTGTAGTGGATCACATTCGGCAAAGGATTGTAGGATGACGACCAAAGCTCAAAATATGGCTTATCCCCAATCCTCAACTCATGGGCAACGTAGTACTCTATCTCAAGATAACATGAATGAGTTGGCTAAGCGGATGATGAGCATTTGCTCTATGGAGCAATGGAATACGGGGTCCCAATATCAAAATCAGTCACAAAGCCCCTATCAAGGCCAATATATGGGGGAACAACAAGGTGGGCAACCGTATGAAGAATCCCAAGATGTGAACTATGTGAGACAAGGTCAAGGAGGGAACTATGGAAATCAAGGTGATGGTTCTTGGAGGAATAACAACAATCAAGGTTGGAACCGTAATCAAAACCAAGGCCAAAACCAAGGTTATAGACAAGGCCAAAATCAAAATCAATCTTCACAAGGGCAAGTCTATCAACCTCCACACCAAAGGCAACAAGGAGGGTATAATCAACAAGGTTCTAACAATCATCAAAACCCTCCTCCTTTGGCTCCTATACCTCAAAAGAGTTCAACCGATGTCATCTTGGAACAAATGAACAAAAACCTTGCGGAAATCAAAAAAGACATGGTTGAGATGAGCTACAAACATGGGTCCGCCATCAAAAATCTTGAGACACAATTTGGTCAAGTGGTGGAGCATGTTCAGTTGAAGGGCGGTTTACCGAGTAATACCGAAAAGAACCCAAGAAGTGTAAACGCCATCTTAACTCGAAGTGGTAAGGTGTTGAGAACTAATGGAGAAAAGAAAGTCCTATGGGAGGACAAGGCTAGAAAAGCTCCTATTGAGACGGAAGCGGGAGCTATGGACGGTGATATAGATGGGATTGAAGATGATGAAGATCATGGGGAGTATGTCAAGAAGAAGGAATTGGAAAGGAAAGAAGCTCAAGCTAGGGGAGATTTTGTGGTTATCGATGTGAAAGAGGAGGAACCAACTAGAAGAGAAGAGAAAGAGCCAATGAAAGAGCCGTCTTCCCCACGCACCAAAGGTAAGAAAGGTATGATCCCTCCTTTTTCTAAAGATTTTGATTTGAGTACTCTCCCCTATCCCCCTAAGAATCATAGACAAAGTTGCTTGAATAAGGCACAAACTCGATTCATTGAGATTTTGCGAAAAATTGACTTGAATATTCCTTTTTTAGAAGCACTTGCAAACATGCCCTCGTATTGTAAGTTTTTAAAAGAGTTGCTAACTAAAAAGGGTAAAATGCAAGAAGTAGTGTGTCTAAATGAAGAGTGTTCCGCTATTTTTGATGGAAAGTCTAGGATTCCCCCGAAAGTTCTTATATAAAGTTATACTTAATTGCTTAATACTTAGTTTAATTTGTCTTGGATCAAAATAACTAGATAATATATAATTAATATGAATAAAAATAGTATAATTTGGTAAGAATAGATTTTAATTAAGTAAAGTAAATTTGATATATTATAATTATATTATATATGTCAATTTTAGATTTTTATAAGATTTTAAGTATATGTAACTACAGTAGAAACTCTTTAAATTAATACTCGGTAAATTAATAAACTCTCTAAAATAATAAATTTGTCCGGTCCCGACTTGGGCCAATGTAAAAAATTGAAAAACTCGATAAAATAATAAGATAATAATTTTTCGGGAGATCCCTTTATAATTTTCGGTCCCAAGAAAATCATAAATTAATAATTCATAGAAACTGAAAAAAATATATTACACTCTATTGAAATATGATTCAATAGTTGTCTATTTTCCTTTAAAGTTCAAGTCTATTTGGAGCTCATCTCTAACTTTTCTTATTGTATCTCTAACTTTTTTATATATGCCAAACGTGCTTAAGAATACATTGAACACATTTGTTCCTTTTGTTTACATTTAGTACTTCAAAAGTCATTTAGTACTTCAAAAGTCATTAATAGTGCTAAGCTTGGAGTCCCAAGGTTCGCTGCAACGTAATTTTAAGAGGCATAGACTAATTTGCCTTTTTGTTTGGTATGTATAATTACTTAGTTTATACGGAAATATGAATTATACGTTGAATCGGTTAAAAACTCTTTAAATTAATAATTATTAATTTATCGATAAATTAATAACTCTCTAAATTAATAAATTTCTCCGGTCCCGACATTATTAATTTATAGAGTTTCTACTGTATACATAAATATTATCAAGTAAATTTCATATGAAATTTAACGAAAATACTTATATTTATAATGAATTTTTTTTAGAATAATTTTCTTTGCAAAACGAAATATGAATATGGAATCGGATTAGGAATGATGAGATTTTTGACACCACAAAAATTACCTCAGCCTTGATTAGAGTGATTAAGACCTCACTCGAAATAGCCATTTTTGATTATAACCGACCCTTGGTTTATTTTGGTTTACATTTCCTAAAAATCCCACGAGTTTGTACGTACTTATGAAAGGAGATAATGGAACGAAGCTAAGAATGGTGTATGCTTGAAATTTGAAAAAAAAAAAAAAATATATATAAGAACGAAGCACCATATTTACACAGAATTAATCGAATACCAGGTATCTTCCTTATCTTTGATCGACAAATACAAAAATCGGTAGCAGCTTCCAATGATTTGAGTGGAGTAGGGTGTTATCTAGAAACGTCCTATATCACTATGAGGTATAAAGCTCCCGATAAAAATTCGAATCATAAGATCTCAAGAATGATTACGAGTTTAAGGAAACCGGACTCGTAATTTTAGATCGAAAGAGTATTACTCCGATCAATCTTGATGAAGCAATGCTTGTAAATTTGATTTTTCTACACACACTCACGCTTTTAGTTCTTAATATTGAAAAAGAAGAGAGAAAATCTGAAAAATAGTTGGAATAAGAGGATATTATTAATCGAGATTGTTTTTGATCAAACGTGAAGGTGTAAAGTACGTACGACTTCCCTCTTTCTCTTTTTGATTTCCTTTTCTATCTTCTCGATTAACCAATGTCCCATCCTAAAAAGTATAACCCATTTTGTCAATTACTTGACTTAGTCTTTGATTCCAAATATTTCATACAAGTTGAGATAGGAAAATAATTCTAGAATTTTAATTATATTTATTGAGTAGATTTTGTGAAATTTCATTTGAATAATAGTTGATAAATAATTTATCAAAGTTATCTACACTTTTTATCTTGTTAATTTCTAAGAAAGATATAATTAATATGGTTATAATATTGAAATGATATTTTACTAATTTGAAATATAATCTACCACGTATATTATTTTTATCATCATTTTTATATATATTACCGCTTATTTTGCTCGAGGACGATCAAAGAGCTAAGTGGGGAGTAGTTGATGTATAACATTTATATGATAAAAATTACGATGTTTTATATACATTATCGACTCTTTTTATATAAAATATAAGTAATTATAACGATAATCTTATAAAATATTAATAGTTATGAATAAATCTAAATACTATAAAAATCAAGTAAAAAATGATAAAAAGTTATAAATTTTGTACCGGGTTAATAACCGGAGTGTCGTGTCAGATTCACGTGGGTATTTTTGGTATTTTATTTACAGATCTTAGGTAAACCAAGACCCCGAGTGACGACACTTTTTGGAGTAAAATCATATCTTTTGAAGGAATTAAGGAAGTGCCACAAGTTTTAAAGTTCAAGTGGATCACTGGTTCGTGACACCGTATCAAGTTATATTTTCGACGAACAAATGGCTCATCAAAAAGGCATTTTCTGAAGAAAAGTCCTTCAGGGAAGTTGTAGATCTTCTCAAGAGCTTTCCAACGCATCTTGAATTATGTCATTTGGAGATCCATAGCTCAAGTTATGATTTTATCAAGTTTCAGATCAAGTTTGGAAAAAAATCTATCCGGATCGATCCGGAATTACCTCGGATCGATCCGAAGAGACATGATGATTACCCAGCATGTGGCCCTGCAGAGAAAAATCCAGGGGATAAGATTTTTCATTTCCGGATCAATCCGGCCCTTTCTCGGATCGATCCGGCTTGGAAAAATCTGCCTATAAATAGAGCAGCATTGCAGGCACATAGGGGGGTACCAAATATATTTTCTTTACCTCTTTTTATTAGTAGTAGGTATGTATATAGGCCTTATGCCATAAATAAAGTAGTATCGTATAATGCTCGAGAAATTATCAGAAGATCAATGTTGTTGAAGTCGTTGTAGCATCCGGAAGAATACAAACTTCGATTCAATTGTTGTAATCGGGTAAAATTTCTAAAGTATTTATGTTTGTTATGTTTGTTTTTATTTTCGTATAATGTTAGTAGGCTAAATCTAATAACTAGCCAAAGTTATGTAATCATTTTATTTCGATCTTTTCGGTAAAGGAATGTTGTCTAAGTAAAATTGACTAAAATTGAGTTAATTGAATCTTTTTCTATTGATAAAGTTTGATTCGGAAGAATTCATAATCTAATTATGAATTGACGCTCAGTAGTTAGGTTATGAACTCGTTAATAGAAAAACCGGAGGGTAAAATTGGCCGAGTGAATAACGTGACAACGGAACCCAGTTTCCTACCCGGGGGCAGATTTTTCCTAAAAAGATGAATCTTATTGAAATTTGTACTCGAGATCGTAATAATGTTAAATCATCGGTTTAATTGAAACTTAAACCGGAAAGTTGAATCGTCCGGCCTTGACAACCGGAGCCTTTAAATAAAATTGACCGTTTGACGAACGGAATGACTCCTTTTTATTCAAAGGTAGAATCGTACTCGGGACCCGTTCGAAAAACCGTAACGAGTTGTGGATCTTGGATCGATGACAATGGACATATGACAATTTCGTACGCTTATGTGAGGAGGAATTGTTAACCTCAGGAGTGCACCGTTTCATTTACTCAATTGAACCTAATATAAAAGGAAAGATCGAGCACATTCCATTCACTGAAAAGATCGTATAAATCAATTATATAAACTTTGGCTAGTTCTCTAATAATATATTTGGCTTCTATATATTTATATCTATATATATTCTGCAACTTATGCATATCTATATATATTTATATATCTATATCTATTATATTAGAATAAATTTTAAATTATGCATTTATTTTATGTTAAGTAAAATAGTAGTGATCGTGTTATAAAGCGAGATTTAGATCGAGTTAATAACGGCTCTTTGGTGTTTAACCACACTTAGAAGAATTACTAAGTTCCCCGAGGATACGATACTCGACTCACCATACTAGCACTACGGTTTGACCCGATACACCGTCGGTTAAGGATCGGTATTAGCACTAGAAAAGGCCACGTCAGCTTTCTGGCGCCGTTGCCGGGGAACGACGCTAACTTCTTTTTTTGTGTCTATGGTTACTACTTGTATTAGCTCAAAATTCTCGAGAATAAGTCAACACTTTTCTTATCTCATTTCTATTTTTATTTTCGTCGGTACTTACCTTATAGGTAAGTTACCATTTTTTACTACTATTAATTTCGTGTTATTTTCTATTTTCGTTAGTTGATGACCAGAAGTGGTAAGGCCCCACTCACTCCTTATAAGCCTGACATAAACACTTACGAAAGGCAGTTAAGAGTAGAGAGAAAACGTGGTCATACTAGTCAGGGAAATCCTGACGAATCATCTTCAAACAGAAATACGAAAATGGCTGAAATCGGTGATGAAACACCCGAACAAGGGCCGGAACATGCTACAGGGCATGGACAAAACCCCGTTAACCTTAATAATCAAAATAATAATAATAATAGAAATAATCAAAATCGGAACCGAATAATCGTAATGACCCAGTAAACCCAAGGCCTATCTGTGACCAAACCATAAGAAGAAATCAGACTAATAATCCCATACTTTTACCTAATGAAGGAGCGAATAATTTCGAGATTAAATCTCATCTTTTTGGTTTAATTGACGCAAGAGCCCAATTCCTAGGAGAAGATGATGAAGATCCGCATCATCATCTCTATCTTTTTGAAGAACTCGTGCAATACGGCCAAAAGTCAAGGTGCTCACAAGGAATTAACAAGGATGACTATGTTTCCTTTTTCTCTAAAAGGACGAGCCCGAGATTGGTTTATGTCTCTTCCACATCATTCACTTACAAGTTGGGAGGAGATTCAAACTGAATTTCTGAAACAATATTTCACTCCTGGACGGAATTTGGAATTAAAAGTCGAGGTTGCTAACTTTAGACAAGGATGCGAAGAAACGCTCGGGAATGCACGGGAAAGATTTAAAAAATTGTTAAGAGCTTGTCCCGACCATGGTTATTCCTTAGATATGCAAATTCAACTTTTTTGTCGTAAATTAAGAAAAGATTCACGTGCTGATGTAGATCATGCATGTGGTGGTTCTTTAATGATGAGTGAAGCTCAATTAGTTTACGATGCTATAGAAAAGATTTCCAAAAATAACATAATGTGGGAAACCGGTTCTAGCACCAGAAAAGTAGCTTTTGCAGGAGAATGTACGTCTAATACGGAAGTTCTAGCACATTTAGAAAATTTAAGTAGGAAATTTGATGACCTACAATCGAGCAAAAACCAAAGTTCAGAAAATAGTACGCCAACTGAATACTCAATTCAGGATAAAATGCCACTAGGGATCAAAGAACCAACAGGATACTCAAGAGAGGAGGTGAGTTTTCTTCAGCAGCATAGGAATTTAAACAATGCTTACTCAAACTCGTTTAATGCTATTAGAAGAGATCACCCTACTTATCAATGGTCTGAAAACCCTAGTAAGCAAGGACAACCGCCGTATCCGGTTCCATATAGGAACATGAATAATAATCAAGTTTATCAAGAAAACACGTCTAATCGAATTTACAATCATTACCTAGATCCTATCCTCAACATACCACTCAAAGTATACCGGTAACTCAAAGTTTAACTCGGCTCGAAGGAGTTGAAAAATGGGAAAAACTAATGGAAAATATGATGGGTGTAGTATCTACTCAAGCTAAAAATATAGAAACGATGGTGACTTCTATTGGTACAATCACTAAGGACATGAGTTCAATGAAAACATCTATGAGTGGACATGATACCGGGATGAGAACGATAGAAGCTTCATTAAGGAATATGGAAGATCATTTGAGTAGGGAAGGTGAACGTAATAACGAGCGGACCCCCGGGAGGATTACCAAGTAACACCGAAAGGAACCCAAGAGAGGTAAATGTTGTAGTTACGAGAAGTAGGAAGCTCAGTGGAAGTAATGGAGTTGAAAACTTTGGGAATAATGAAGTAGAAGATGACTTAGATGGTAAGAATGATAAAACTAAAGATGAACTTGAATTTACAGATGAGGAAGAAGAAATTATAGAAAATTTTCTTGAAAAGAAATAAAAGTTCGGAACCTGAAAGTGAAAGGGAAAATTGGGTAAAAATCCCTAGGATTCTGAAAGATCCCATGGATAAAGATTTAAGGACTTTATTTAAGGAACATGTTAGAATGGAAGATAATGAAAACAAGGATGAAAAACGGGAAGAAGCGAAGGAATCTAAAGTAGAGATTGATTCGGGGAACAATTTAAAAGAAAAAATTCAAGAACCCGAAACATGGCAACCGAGTAATACTCGAAGGTTTAAGGAAAAAGGAAAAGAGAAACCGACAAAGGAGCCAAAGGTCATAGATTTAGAATCTTTACCTTACCCTCCTAAAGATCAAATCAAAAAGGCAAAAACTGATAAAAAGTATGCTCGTTTCCTTGACACTTTTCGTCATATTCAAGTTAATATCCCTGTTATTGAAGCTCTGATTAATATACCTGCCTATGGAAAAATTTTGAAAGAAATTTCGTCAAACAAGAAAAAATTAGAGGAATATGAGAATATATGCCTAAATGAAGAATGTTCCATAGCTAAAAGCATAAGTTACCACCTGGCGAAAGATCCCTGGTAGTTTTACCATTCCGTGTGAAATTGGAGGATTTCGTTTAAGAAGGTCTTATGTGATCTAGGAGCGAGTATAAATCTAATGTCTTATGAGGATTATAAAAAGCTAGGCATAGGAAAGCTTACTAAGATCGAAATGACTCGCAAATGGCGATAGATCGATTAAGTACCCTAAAGGAATTATTAAGGACGTATTGGTTAAAGTAGACAAATTCTATTTTCCGGTAGACTTTGTAGTTATGGAAATGGAAGATGGTTATTCAAAGCACCTCTTATTCTAGGTCGTCCATTTCTAGCTACGGGAAGAACTTTAATCGATGTTCGAAAGGAGAATTAATTTTGAGAGTCAATGAAGATGAAGTTGCTTTCAATATTTTCAAAGCTATGAATCATCCATCATCGAATCGTGTTCTTTTATAGAAGATATTCATTCGTCTACGATAATCGTCACCAACTTTTGAAGACAGATTAGAAGAATGCTTAACTCTGTCTATCTATAAAGAAGATGAGGAAGACATTGAAATGAAAGAGATAATTCTTTCTTTAGATACATAAAGTTTTACCTTTAAGCCACCATGGCATAAGTATTTGGAATTAGAACTAGAAGGACCAATTCTTAAATCGTCAATAGAAGATCCGCCAAAGAACCGGAATTGAAACCGTTACCTTTAAATGCGAAATATGCTTTTCTTGAAAGCGATAATCTATTACCGATTATTATTTCATCGGCTTTAAGCGAGCAACAAGAAGATCAACTGCTTAGAATGTTGAAAAAGCATAAGAAAGCTTTTGGATGGACGATTGCCGATATTCGAGGTATTAGCCCCGAGATTTGCGTTCATAAGATAATTCGAAGGAAGATGCTAAGCCTTGTATTCAACCGCAACGCCGCCTCAACCCAAATTTGCGGTTAATTGTTAAGAAAGAGGTCATTAAGCTATTAGAAATGGGAATAATTTTCCCCATATCGGATAGTGAATGGGTAATCCAACTCAAGTGGTACCAAAGAAAGGAGGTTTCACGGTGAAAGAGAATGATAGGAATGAATGGATTCCAACAAGAGAAATTACGGGTTATCGAATGTGCATTGATTTTAGGAAAGCGAATGATCATACTAAGAAAGATCATCATCCACTTCCATTCATAGTTCAAATGTTGGAACGTTTAAGTGGTCATAAATATTCTTGTTTCTTAGATGGTTATTCGGGTTATTTACTGATTTTCATTGCGGCGGGGAGATAGGGAAAAGACTACTTTCACTTGTCCTTATGGAACTTTTGCGTATAAAAGAATGCCGTTTGGTTTATGTAATGCTCCTGCTACGTTTCAAAGATGCATGATGGCTATATTTTCCGATATGGTTGAGAAATTCTTAGAAATTTTTATGGACGACTTTAGTGTTTACGGAGATTCTTTTGGTAAATGTTTGTCGCACTTAGAAAAAGTGTTACAACGCTGTGAGGATACCAATTTAGTTTTAAATTGGGAAAAATGTCATTTAATGGTATCAGAAGGAATTGTCCTAGGCCATAGAATCTCTGAAATAGGAATTGAAGTTGATAAAGCCAAGGTGGAAGTGATTGAAAAATTACCACCACTAGTTAATCTAAGGACTCTAAGAGGATTTCTTGGACATGCAGGATTTTATAGGAGATTTATTGCCGATTTTTCAAAGATAGCAAAGCCTCTAAGTCATTTGCTTGAAAAGGAAGTACCTTTTAACTTTGATGGTAAATGTAAGGAAGCTTTTCAGACCTTAAAAGCGAGATTGACTATCGCACCGGTGCTAGTAGCACCGCATTGGAATTTGCCATTTGAGATTATGTGTGATGCCGGTGATTTAGTTGTAGGAGCGAGTTTTAGGTCAAAGATATAACAAAATTCTCAAATCTATTTACTATGCATCTCATACATTAGCTGAGATCAACCGAACTATACAACTACGAAAAAGAAGCGTTGGTGTAATTTTTGCCTTAGATAAGTTCAGATCGTATATTGTTGGTTCTAAGGTAATAATTTATACAGACCATTCAGCTTTGAAGTATTTACTAAGTAAGAAGGATGCGAAACCACGTCTTCTTAGATGGATTCTCTTACTTCAAGAATTTGATATTGAAATTAAAGATAAAAAGGGAAGTGAGAATGTAGTAGCAGATCATCTAAGTAGAATGGAAAATGATGTTGAGAAAGGAATAGAAATTAAAGATTCATTTCCTGATGAACAACTGTTTAGAATAGATACTCCTTCGACCATGCAGTTATTAAAGAATAGAATTCCTTCTAAGGAAATGTCACCCTGGTTTGGAGATATCATTAATTACTTAACCTGTGATTATATTCCGTCTCATTGGACTTGGCAGCAGAAGAAGAAATTCTTTTATGACTTAAAATTTTATTACTGGGAGGAACCAGACCTTTTCCGTAAATGTTCGGATGGGATAATCAGAAAGTGTGTGCCTGATAATGAAATTTTAAGTATTTTATCATTTTGTCATGATCGTGAGGCAGGAGGTCATCATGGAGGTTGGAAAACTGCTTTTAAAGTTTTACAATGTTGTTTTTATTGGCCTACACTATATAGAGATGCTTATAAGTATGTTAAATCTTGCGAGTCTTGTCAAAAATGGGGAAATGTATCTAAAAAACATGAAATGCCTATGCAACCTATTTTAGAATGTGAGTTATTTGATGTTTGGGGTATAGATTTCATGGGACCATTCCCTATATCTTTTGGAAAAAGATTTATTCTAGTAATGGTAGATTATGTTTCGAAATGGGTAGAAAGTGAAGCTCTTCCCACTAATGATACCAAAGTTGTCATACGATTCCTTAAAAAGAATATATTTACACGTTATGGCATTCCGAGGGCTATCATTAGCGATAGAGGTTCACACTTTTGTAATAGACCATTTACCAAGATAATTGAAAAATATGGTGTAACGCATAAGTTAGGAACGCCCTATCATCCGCAAACCGGTGGTCGGTAGAGGTGTCTAATAGAGAGATCAAAAGAATTGTAGAAAAGACAAAGTGGATTCAAACCGAAAAAGCGGGCGGTTAAGCTAGACGATGCATTATGGGCATATAGAACGGCTTTTAAAACACCAATTGGTTGTTCTCCCTATAAGTTAGTTTTTGGTAAGTCTTGTCATCTCCCAGGTTGAGTTAGAACACCGAGCCTTCGGGCTATTAAATTTACGAATTTCGATCCTAAGGTGTCGGTGATCATAGATTGCTTCAATTGACGGAGAACTAGAAGAATTCCGTCTCGATTCTTATGAAAACGCTCGAATCTACAAGGAACGCACGAAATCTTTTCACGATAAGAGAATCTATAGGCGTGAGTTCCATGTAGGTGATCGAGTACTCTTGTACAATTCACGTTTAAAGTTATTTCCGGGAAAGCTTAAATCAAGATGGACAGTCCATTTAAAGTAACAAGGGTTTACAAATGCGGAATTTGTTGAACTAAGCGATGGAAATACAACTTTTATAGCCAATGGCCATAGAGTAAAGTTATTTGTGGAAGGAGAAGGAACCGCACTAAAAGAAGAAATAATGCTACTAAGCGATCCTCCGACAAAGTAAAAAGCGAGAGAAATCAAGAAACCGAAAAGTAGAGGAACTAAATTCAGCCGAATACCAGGTGCTATCTATCTTTACTCTACTTTTTCGTGTTTTTATTTATGTTTAAATTAGTTTCGTCTTTTACCGGATAGACGTAAAAGAACTGGATGTCTTTTTTAGATAGAATAGGAATTTTTATGTTGCTTTTGAAATTAGGCTTGGATAAAGATGTCGCGTTTAAAATAGAAGCTTCGGTTTTTGAGAAAAACGAGCAATTGTTGAGAGAGATCGATTGAGAGAAGTATGTAATGGAAAGTCGAGAAGTTCGATAAAGAGAAGGGCAAAGTTTTTAAGGAGATGCAGAATCTGTGGAAAAAGTGAGCATGAAGGGAAATGTAGGGAAAGCACAACCAAATCCCAGGATGAGTGTTTGAATGTTGTTAAGAAGGGAACGATTAGGTGGTTATCCGAAAATCCCGATGGAGATCAAAGGGAAAATTCGAACGCCTCATTTCTTAAGGTTAGGTTGATAGAACGTTACGTCAGAACTCTGGAAGATTTAGAAGTATTGGAATTAGGACCCTCGTGAATTTTGTAATATTTATAAAAAATTTTATATAACTTTTGGAAATTTTATAAATAGGATCTTTATGAAATTACTTAAAAAGTTTTATTAAGTTTTAAAAAAAAAAAAAAAAAAAAAGGTGGTCGGATCGATCCGACATAACCCCGGATCGATCCGGAACCTGAAAAACCTAAAAAAAAGGGACGGGGTCCCTCCTTCTTCTTCTCCTTTTATATTTCTCAAACAGCCACCCCTCCCCTCTTCCCCCCAATTCGAATTTTTTTTCTTCAAATCATCACACAACATCACCATTAAACCACCCCAACTCTTAAACTTCTCTCATTTGCCTCTACTCTCTTCAAATTTTCATTTAAATTGAAGAATTTTTCAAGGGAAGCTTCAACTTTTATTCCGGCGAATTTTCATCATTTCCGGCCAAATTTCAACCTTTTAAGCTTTGGAAGGTAACATTGTAGTCCCTTATTTTGTTAATTTCGTTTTTTATTTCACTATTTTGTGTAACTCATTTGTGTTGTTTTGTTGTTGTTTTGTTGTTTTGTCATTATCGTAGAATGGCCGAATCATCGAAAGCCAGTAAAAAACGTAAACCGCATATCCCTACCCAAATCCCGGTTATAGAAACTAGACCTTTAACAGAAGAAGAATTGGCAGTTAGTTTTGAAAGAACCGCGTCTGCTGCAGCTAAGAAAGCATTGAAAAATAAATTTGGAAAGTGTTTAGTTGCAATAGAGAGGGGTTTGGATTTTAAGGATTTGGGAAGGGAGGTAAAAGAAATTTTTGAAAGACGACAGTGGTTGGAATTAGCCAGTTTAAGGTCGGGAGAAGTTAACACCACCTTAGTAGCTGAATTTTATTCTTTGGTAGCAACTCACAATGCTACAGAAGATGGTGAGTTAACTTCCGTCAACCTAAGAACTAGGACAGTGCCGTTTACTCCTCACATTATAAATGCTATTTATGGTATTCCTGATGTACCAGAGAATGAGGATTATTATACAGTTTGGAATTTGGATGAGCCTGCAGACTTTGATTATATTGTTTCACTAGCCCAGAATGAGTTAGATCCCACTGCCGTCTGGCATGAAAACAGGTTTTCCTATGGAAAATGTATACGGGATATGAGAGCCATTAAACGTTTTATTAGTCACACTCTTTACCCTACTCGACATTTTACATCTTTTGGTAAAGAGGATTTGTGTATTGCTTGGGCTATAGTTAATAATATACCTGTGGATGTAGGCAGAGTAATGTGTAGAAGGGCCAAGGAATTTGCCCCGATCGCTAGACCCGGCGATCACATGCCTTTTCCATGTTTTATTTCTTCCTTATGTCGCCAGATAGGTGTCCCTGAACTTCCAAATGATAATTTGATGATGGTGGATGACACACTTATAGGTCCTAGTTTACCACTTAGGCCGGCAGGAAGAATAGATTTTTTGGACCCTCACCGTCGACGACCTCAGCCTACTCCATCCACTGCTGTCCCTCCTTCATCCAGTCAAACTCAAACTCAACTTCCGAATACCATCACTTACGACATGTTTCAATCCATGGCATATGATGTTCATCGTGCTAATGCCAATATGGCCGTTTTTGCGGAAAGGAATAAATTATGGTCTGAAGATTTACGTCAAGGCATGCGAGGTTTATATCAAATGAATTTACTGCAAAACCCTACCTATGCCGAGATGGATATTCCGCATTGCCAAACCCGGCCTTATACCTTGCCCGATTTCATTCCACCGATGCCACCTCGCTCGGACTTCCAACAAATGCCACATTCTTTTGGATTTCAAACTAGTGGTGTAGGGGATTTTTCGACAGTACTACGGCGGTGCGACATCCGAATGGGCTGGATCCGGATCATTTGGCCATACCACGACGGGATGGGGAAGCACTTTTTTCGATATTACGAGAGAAATGAGCTCGATGGGACTAGATAGCTCGGTACGGATGTCCACTTATTTTCAAGATCCATCCCAAGAATCGACCCGTTATCAAGCTATGCCAAGTTCAAGCCACGTCGAGATGAGTGATGAAGAGGAGTAATTTTAAACATTCTATGATTTTTGACATTGAAACATTTTATTTTTCGTACAATTTCGTTTTCGTAAAATTTTAGGTTATTTTGATTTTGGTAGGATTTTATTTTAATACGATCTTCATGTTTTCGTTACATATTATGGTATTACGCATCGTGTAGTAAAATTTATGGTTATAACACAATGAAAATGAACCAAAGATAGGGAGAAAACGTGTCATCTAGAAAAATCTAGGCATTTTACAAGCAAAATCAACTCGTCCGTGAACAAGTAGTGTTCCGGATCGATCCGGCCTTTTACCGGATCGATCCGACCGAGTGTACCGACCGACGGGATTACTAGTTCGAGGCCGGATCGATCCGGCCCTTTCTCGGATCGATCCGGCAAGTACAAAAACGCCAAAACAAGAGATCTTTTCTACTTTTGCTTGATAGATTTATTTCTATAAAAGGAAAGAGCAAGACGACCTTGACCTTTGCTCATTTCTTCTTTCCCTCTATCTAGCTTAGTTTAAATCTACGTGTCGAAATGTCTAACCGCTCCTCTCCCTCGGTTAATAGTTACGAACCACATACGCCCGATGGTGTGGTTCCGAAGGCATGCCTCTTGTTTTCATAATGACGTCCCGAGACATCTAAATTTCGTCCGTTCTCCTATTCGATGGAGAAAGGCTTAAACACGAAAAAATTGATCGGTGGGGACGAAATCTAATCCGAGGTTGCGGATGGAAAAAGTTGATTAGGACTCCCGAGAGGTAGAATAAACATTTCGATTGTCGAGATTTTTATGCGTCTCTCACCGAGATAACGTCGTAGCCTCGTCTCAACTTTTTACGAGTTAGGGGAATCGTTATTTCATTTTCACCGATCATCATAAATCAAATCTATCAAATCCCACCATGTACTTTTGATCGAAACCCACACTTCGAGTTTCTTTGGGAACTTGGAGATGCGTATAATGTTGTAAATCGTCTTGCGAAGCCTTTCGAGTTCATATTTCCGTTGTTTGATCATAACTATGATTCTTCAACTCGGCCTTACCCCCTCATTTAAGGGCGTGGAAACGCTTCATTAATTCTCGGATCTATCCAACTAGAGATTTTTATGGGGTTACGGATGATGAAATGCTTGCTTTGTTGTATGCACTAACCATCGGAGCATACATTGATTGGGGAGTTTTGATGTTTAAAAGCGCAATTAATTTTGCGGTAGAGAGACGTAATAGGGGAAGACCGTTACCGTTTGCCTGGGTTATCTCTCATCTTTGTGTCCAAGCTGAATCACATGCCTGAGTTTACTACTGACGAGATTTTTCCATCTCGTGATTCTCAGTTAGGATTACTTCCGGTGGATACTCCCGGATGTTCATCTACGGTTTGATAATCAGTTAGAAGTTTATGTTTTTATGTGATAGTCGTTTAAGTTGATCGTTTAATCGTTTTTTTTTTAGTTTGTAATAGTTTCCTTAATGTTTAATATATATGTCATTTACTTTAATCAAAATAATATATGTTTGTTAGAAAGAAAAAAAAACAATAATAATAAAAAAATCAAAATTGTGTAAAATTTTAATTTTATTTTCGAACTACTTTTATTTACTCACTGAACATCGGGACGATGCCATTTCGTAAGTGGGGAGTAGAGGTAAGTTAGTAAATACAAATTAAAATTTTCTTATATAAAGTTATACTTAATTGCTTAATACTTAGTTTAATTTGTCTTGGATCAAAATAACTAGATAATATATAATTAATATGAATAAAAATAGTATAATTTGGTAAGAATAGATTTTAATTAAGTAAAGTAAATTTGATATATTATAATTATATTATATATGTCAATTTTAGATTTTTATAAGATTTTAAGTATATGTAACTATACATAAATATTATCAAGTAAATTTCATATGAAATTTAACGAAAATACTTATATTTATAATGAATTTTTTTTAGAATAATTTTCTTTGCAAAACGAAATATGAATATGGAATCGGATTAGGAATGATGAGATTTTTGACACCACAAAAATTACCTCAGCCTTGATTAGAGTGATTAAGACCTCACTCGAAATAGCCATTTTTGATTATAACCGACCCTTGGTTTATTTTGGTTTACATTTCCTAAAAATCCCACGAGTTTGTACGTACTTATGAAAGGAGATAATGGAACAGAAGCTAAGAATGGTGTATGCTGAGGTGAAAAAAAAAAAAGATATATATAAGAACGAAGCACCATATTTACACAGAATTAATCGAATACCAGATATCTTCCTTATCTTTGATCGACAAATACAAAAATCGGTAGCAGCTTCCAATGATTTGAGTGCAGTAGGGTGTTATCTAGAAACGTCCTATATCACTATGAGGTATAAAGCTCCCGATAAAAATTCGAATCATAAGATCTCAAGAATGATTACGAGTTTAAGGAAACCGGACTCGTAATTTTAGATCGAAAGAGTATTACTCCGATCAATCTTGATGAAGCAATGCTTGTAAATTTGATTTTTCTACACACACTCACGCTTTTAGTTCTTAATATTGAAAAAGAAGAGAGAAAATCTGAAAAATAGTTGGAATAAGAGGATATTATTAATCGAGATTGTTTTTGATCAAACGTGAAGGTGTAAAGTACGTACGACTTGCCTCTTTCTCTTTTTGATTTCCTTTTCTATCTTCTCGATTAACCAATGTCCCATCCTAAAAAGTATAAGCCATTTTGTCAATTACTTGACTTAGTCTTTGATTCCAAATATTTCATACAAGTTGAGATAGGAAAATAATTCTAGAATTTTAATTATATTTATTGAGTAGATTTTGTGAAATTTCATTTGAATAATAGTTGATAAATAATTTATCAAAGTTATCTACACTTTTTATCTTGTTAATTTCTAAGAAAGATATAATTAATATGGTTATAATATTGAAATGATATTTTACTAATTTGAAATATAATCTACCACGTATATTATTTTTATCATCATTTTTATATATATTACCGCTTATTTTGCTCGAGGACGATCAAAGAGCTAAGTGGGGAGTAGTTGATGTATAACATTTATATGATAAAAATTACGATGTTTTATATACATTATCGACTCTTTTTATATAAAATATAAGTAATTATAACGATAATCTTATAAAATATTAATAGTTATGAATAAATCTAAATACTATAAAAATCAAGTAAAAAATGATAAAAAGTTATAAATTTTGTACCGGGTTAATAACCGGAGTGTCGTGTCAGATTCACGTGGGTATTTTTGGTATTTTATTTACAGATCTTAGGTAAACCAAGACCCCGAGTGACGACACTTTTTGGAGTAAAATCATATCTTTTGAAGGAATTAAGGAAGTGCCACAAGTTTTAAAGTTCAAGTGGATCACTGGTTCGTGACACCGTATCAAGTTATATTTTCGACGAACAAATGGCTCATCAAAAAGGCATTTTCTGAAGAAACGTCCTTCAGGGAAGTTGTAGATCTTCTCAAGAGCTTTCCAACGCATCTTGAATTATGTCATTTGGAGATCCATAGCTCAAGTTATGATTTTATCAAGTTTCAGATCAAGTTTGGAAAAAAAATCTATCCGGATCGATCCGGAATTACCTCGGATCGATCCGAAGAGACATGATGATTACCCAGCATGTGGCCCTGTAGAGAAAAATCCAGGGGATAAGATTTTTCATTTCCGGATCGATCAGGCCCTTTCTCGGATCGATCCGGCTTGGAAAAATCTGCCTATAAATAGAGCGACATTGCGTGCACATAGGGGGTACCAAATATATTTTCTTTACCTCTTTTTATTAGTAGTAGGTATGTATATAGGCCTTATGCCATAAATAAAGTAGTATCGTATAATGCTCGAGAAATTATCGAAGATCAATGTTGTTGAAGTCGTTGTAGCATCCGGAAGAATACAAACTTCGATTCAATTGTTGTAATCGGGTAAAATTTCTAAAGTATTTATGTTTGTTATGTTTGTTTTTATTTTCGTATAATGTTAGTAGGCTAAATCTAATAACTAGCCAAAGTTATGTAATCATTTTATTTCGATCTTTTCGGTAAAGGAATGTTGTCTAAGTAAAATTGACTAAAATTGAGTTAATTGAATCTTTTTCTATTGATAAAGTTTGATTCGGAAGAATTCATAATCTAATTATGAATTGACGCTCAGTAGTTAGGTTATGAACTCGTTAATAGAAAAACCGGAGGGTAAAATTGGCCGAGTGAATAACGTGACAACGGAACCCAGTTTCCTACCCGGGGGCAGATTTGTCCTAAAAAGATGAATCTTATTGAAATTTGTACTCGAGATCGTAATAATGTTAAATCATCAGTTTAATTGAAACTTAAACCGGAAAGTTGAATCGTCCGGCCTTGACAACCGGAGCCTTTAAATAAAATTGACCGTTTGACGAACGGAATGACTCCTTTTTATTCAAAGGTAGAATCGTACTCGGGACCTGTTCAGAAAAACCGTAACAGTTGTGGATCTTGGATCGATGACAATGGACATATGACAATTTCGTACGCTTATGTGAGGAGGAATTGTTAACCTCAGGAGTGCACCGTTTCATTTACTCAATTGAACCTAATATAAAAGGGAAAGATCGAGCACATTCCATTCACTGAAAAGATCGTATAAATCAATTATATAAACTTTGGCTAGTTCTCTAATAATATATTTGGCATCTATATATTTATATCTATATATATTCTGCAACTTATGCATATCTATATATATTTATATATCTATAAATATATATTTATTTTAAATTATGCATTTATTTTATGTTAAGTAAAATAGTAGTGATCGTGTTATAAACCGAGATTTAGATCGAGTTAATAATGTACTCTTTGGTGTTTAACCACACTTAGAAGAATTACTAAGTTCCCCGAGGATACGATACTCGACTCACCATACTAGCACTACAGTTTGACCCGATAAACTGTCGGTTAAGGACTGGTATTAGCACTAGAAAAGGCCACGTCATATATCTAGAAGGAGTGAGATGCCTCAGAAGCCGATCATAGTGTGTGAGATTTTTGACGTGTGGGGCATTGATTTCATGGGCCCCTATCCCTCTTCGTGTGGTAACAAGTACATCCTAGTCGCGTGTGATTATGTGTCCAAATGGGTCGAAGCCTTAGCTTCACCCACCAATGATAGGAATGTTGTTATCCGTTTTCTTAGAAAGAACATCTTTTGTCGGTTTGGGGTGCCTCGTGCTATAATCAGTGATAACGGAAGTCATTTTGCCAACAAGCCGTTTGATAAACTTTTAGAGAAGTATGGTGTGAAACACAAGTTAGGTACCGCTTACCATCCCCAAACGAGTGGTCAAGTCGAAGTCACGAATAGGGGTATTAAGCGTATCTTAGAGAGGACGGTAGACACGAATATCAAGAGTTGGTCTTTGAAGTTAGATGATGCTTTGTGGGCCCATATGACAGCCTTTAAGACACCCCTAGGCATGTCACCTTACATGATAGTCTATGGTAAGTCTTGTCATCTTCCCGTAGAGATCGAGCATAAGGCTTATTGGGCCATCAAAATGCTAAACCTCGATGATACCTTAATTGGTGAGAAGCGTATGGCCCAATTGAATGAACTAGATGAGTTCCGCCTTTGTGCATATGACCTTTCCACGAAGTATAAAGAAAAGACTAAGTTACTCCATGATAAGTTGATTAAACCTCGTGTTTTCAATGAGGGTAATGAAGTCTTGTTCTATAATACTCGTTTGCATCTTTTCCAAGGGAAGTTGAAGTCTAGGTAGTCCGGTCCCTATGTTGTGTCAAAAGTCTATCCGTCCGGTGCTATCGAAATCACCCATCCTAAGTTTGGCACGTTTACCACCAATGGCTTGCGGTTGAAAAGGTATGAACGGTTGCCCTACGATGAAGCACTAGAAATAGTGCATCTTGAAGATCCCGTACCTTGTGATGAATCTTGTAAGTCTTGTCATGGACTTTAAACCTTGACTCGTATAATTCTGAATCCACCCGTCCATCTTTCTACCCTTTCTCGCCTTGTGCCAACGGTATAACTTTGAAAAAGTTGGCACCGTATAATCCATCTTGTCGAGCCAACGACGTAAAACAAAGGCGCTTGGGGGAGGCAACCCACCATTTCGTAGTTTGTTGAGTTAGTTTGGTGTTTCTAGAGGTCTCGGGGTGGTTAGAATCAAGTGTGGGGTAGAAATCTTGAGTTTTCCTAGTTTCTGGTCTAAACGCGCGTTCCAGCCCTTTCAAACGTGCGTTTACAGCTTTTTCTGGCTAAACGTGCGTTTAGAACCCTTTCAAACGTGCGTTTAGAACCCTTTCAAACGCGCGTTTGAGGCCTAAACTTTCTGTTCTTGTTTTCTCGTCTCAAACGCGCGTTTCACCTGTCAAACGCGCGTTTGGACATGCGAAACGCGCGTTCCACTCATTCCAAACGCGCGTTTGAGTTCATCTCCTTTAAATACCCTGCTCCCCAAACCGGCGTTTCAAAACGGATTTTATAAAAAACCTAACCGTCCGGCAGCCGTTTTTCACCCCCCTCTCACTCGAAATTCTTCATTTCTCACCCGTTTTTGGTGATTCAAAGTGCAAACAACACCTCTCGATCTCTTCTTTTGATTTCAACAAGCCATTCCAACAACAAATCACCTAAATCCTCGATTTGATCGGCATTTTTGGCGATTTTTCACCGAAGTCGAATTTGCTCATTTTCGACGTTTCGAGGCTCGTTCTTCGCTCCAAATCGTTCCTATCCTCTCCCTTAAGCATAGAACAGGTATATTTCGTTTTTACGTTTAAGTTTCGGTTAGGGTTAGTTTTGGCCTATTTTGGTTTAACGCCCCTTTCTCGTTATTTATTGTTTATTGATGATTATATCCTGTTTCTGTTTGTTTTGTTTGTTTTGTTGATCGATGGTGAATGTTGTGGCTTTTGTGGGGTGCTTCATTGTGGATGGTTGGTTTGTTTGAAATCCCGGTTGGATGATAACCGGGTCGTTTTTGATGATTGATATTGGTTGTGGGATGTTGTTTGGTTGGTTTTCAGTGAGAATGAGGGAAACTAAACGAAAGGAAACCGAGGGTAAGGGTAAGGGAAAGCAACCCGTGACAAGGCAAGCCCCCAAAAAACAGAAAACCCTAGTCTATCCTCGAGGACCTAGGGGTGGTATTCGGATCCGAGACACAATTGAGGGTAGAAATCCTCGAGCCCTTAGGCCAGTGGGACAGTTGAGAGATGAGACGACTGATGAAGATTTTGAGCCGGATACCGAGGGGAGGAATACAAGTAGTGACAGTGAGGAGACGACGGACCTTGAGAGCGATGTGCCTTTAGCACATTTGCAAGCCAAGAAAGTAACACACACTGTTTCACCTCCTCCACAACCTACCCCCCCCACGAATGCCCCCGAGCAAAACCCTCCTCTAGCCCCCCCCCCTCCCGTTGATATTATCCCTTTTGAGC
Organism: Gentiana straminea; assembly: GCA_036785695.1. Lineage (NCBI taxonomy): Eukaryota > Viridiplantae > Streptophyta > Magnoliopsida > Gentianales > Gentianaceae > Gentiana > Gentiana straminea. The sequence continues at coordinate 1,880,525 of JAVUPR010000439.1, forward strand.
GCGTTTTAACTCACCGGTTGCCTTGTCTAACTATAATGAGTATATCATTTGTGAAAAACATGTGTTATGAGAGGGGGCTAGACCTCAAAGTTGTGCCTCAACCCTTCATTGACGACTTAATGAAGAGAGGGTGGAATAATCTGATTTATGAACCTGAGGGGCATCTGAATTTTTCAATAGTCCGGGAATGGTATGCAAATTTCAGTGTGGCTAATCTGGAATCCGGGTTTATCAAAGTCAGAGGGGTTAATGTCCCGTGGACCGTCAAAGCTATCAATGATTATTATCGGATACCGGCTTTCGAGGGGCAGGATTATTTAGGTTGGTTTGCGGCGAGGTTACATTGGGATACTACTGACAACCTAGATCCATTAGAGGAGATGAGGAAAGCAATCAACCCCGACTTACCGTGGATTTCAAAAGGTAGCAATGTGAGGAGTCAGTTGGTGACGACGACTTGGCCGGATGATTGGAAAGTGGAAGCAAAGTTTTCTCAGAACCGTCTACTACCGAAAGACAACATCACGCACTTCCACATTAAGGATTTGCAACCGTTGTATGCTCTACACTATGATCTGAAGGTAGACGTCGGGAAAACCATCTTTGAGGAATTTAGAGAAAATCAAAAGGTTAAGCGTCGGATGATTATGTGCCCTTATCTTATCCATGGCTTGTGCACAGGAGCGTTGGTAAAAGAGTATCCTGATGATCAGATCCTAAGGAAGAAGACCCTCCCCGTGATGCCTAAGCCATTCAATGCCCGCACCACTTCCAGACCTCCTAGGCCCACCCCACGCCCTATTCACACCGTTCTCCGCCCCACTGCCCCTACTACTTCCACTACACCCCCTATACCTCCACCTCTCACTACTACAACTGCCACCACCCCTATACAACCACCTCCTCCCTCTACTACTGGACCTTCCACCATTCCTACACCTCCACCTTCTATACCCACTACCGGGGGGCCATGGCTTAGCGAGCGGCAGGGGCTTCTGATTGCACACAAGCAGAGAGACTGGATGGATAGTCTGAGGGTGACACTGAACGGCATTGTGGAGAATCAGTGGGTATTGGCTCAGGAGAGACAGGTTGAGCTACCTGAGTTAGACCTAGATATTGCACCGTTTCAGTATACCCCGGAGATCGAGGCAGATTTGTAGAGGGTCACAGAGGAGATGTTTGTTGATCCAGATGAGGGGTTTGATGACATTGCGTTGGACGATCTGATGGGCACAGATGCAGTTGGGACAGAGGCAATGATGACAGGTGTTGCAGGATCTTCACAGACCGAGAGTGCAGCTGCTATGGTTGCACCAACATCAGGCACACCGGATTCCACTATTGACGTACAGGGACATGGAGCAGACTAGCATGTTTTCTCATGCGATTCTTATTGTATTTACTTACTAGTCTGTCTCTTTTATACTTTGACATTTCACTTACTTTTGGCGTTCTTTCATCATACTTTGGACACACTTCACTTTTTCAGGCACGTGCACTTATTTTTGAGCCCCGAGGCTTGCTTGACCGTGTATGTTTCCCTTTTTATTGCCTGATACTGTGGGATGACGAGGATGTTTTTATTAGCTTATATTTAATGCATGGATGTTTTGTACTTTATCTTGATTTGATTATATCCCTCCATTGCATATCCCGTATTTCCCCCCTCATTATGCTTTGATTTCGTCACTGTGGCTTAGACTCGTTATTTTATGTACCCGCTTACCCTATTGCCTGCTTTTTAGTACGCGGATTATGTCCCGTGCATGCGATGTCTTTGTTTCTGTTGATCTCGCTTTAGGTTACGGGATGGATTCATACGAGGTTATCACGAGTTTCGAGTCACGGTTGCGCCTTTCTGCCGGGTCTTTTGGTCAAACAGCTAAGTCTTTTACGCTTCTTATCTCTCACACACTGAGGACAGTGTTTCGTTTAAGTGTGGGGTGGGGGACTTAGCCGTTTTATTGTTTTTATTGTTGAATGTGCAATATGTGTGGTATACTTAGCCTATGATCGGGCTTGAGTCGATTTTTGGGTGATTTTAAAATTTTTCAAGGGTTCCCGACACTGTGTTGTTTGTGCTATGTCTATAGTCGAGTGGTGGCCATCTTAGTAGGGCCCCGAACGTGTGCACTTCGGTTTGATCTTATCTTGAGAATAGAGTCTATTAATTTCACGTGAAGCTACACTTTGTGCACAATTTGATTACTACCACCTCTCATGTCACCGGTCTTGAGACGAAATAAAAAGGTTTATCTAAGTAGGACACGGGATGACGGTCATGGCGTCTCTTTGACCCTACCAAAGCCAAATAAGCCTTATCCCGAACATTAGACCTTCGTAGCTCCTCTCAGCCTTGATAGAATGGTCTGACCACCATTCGTTTTATAGCCGTTTTGTTACTTAGTCAGAAACCTACCCAGAGCCTTAATTATGGTCACATTTCCTTCATTTATACCCTACGAGTGAACTTAATCTTTTGTTGGGCCACACTTGCTAAGGCAAGTGTGGGGTGGAGGGAATGATGTTTTGATGGGTTGTTGTTTTCTCGGTTTTGAGCTATACTATAAGGAGAAGAGGAGCTCATCTGGGCCTAGTGTTTTGATTTGGCCCAAGAAGAAAAGAAAATCTATGAAATTCTTCATTCTTTTACCAAAAAAAAAAAAAAAAAAAAAACAGAGAGATCAATCAAAGTTCAAAATAAATTAGCTCTCTTTGCAATAAAAGTTTGGTGTATAGAAATAAAGGGTTGGAATCAAAGTAATGAGCTCAAAAGTTATACTTATGATGTTGGAGTTGGGATAGTGAGATAGGTGCTAATGTATTCGACCTCGCCTTATGAAACTTGAAACATAGTTGAATTAGGCAATGAGTTCGGGTATATTAGCATTCTATGGTTCTCAAAGTGTTAAACTAATCAAAAAGGAGTTTGGATGGTTTGTATGTTAGAGATAAGGTGGTGCACTTGTTGATTAGGTTCACTCGTACTCCTTTCTCCAGTTCACAAATTATCCTTTTCGATTAACCGGAATTACCCTAGCCTAACGTTATAACCCTTCAAGTCCTACCCGATCGTGTCCAAACTTAGTGACCTTGATTAGTGGAGAGGCTAGTTGGTATGAGACGGTTGGTAGGCTTTTGGTCGGAATTCAAGCCCGACAATCTTTTTGAACACGTTGATGTAGCTCTACACCACACACACTCTATTCTCTTGATAATGTTGTACCGGTGTGCGTATGTTCGTGTGTCTTACTTCATGATTACCTCGAGGGTGTGGATAGTAGCACCTACGTCACAATGTTGAATCCCTTGGTTTGTTTTAAAACGCCTAGATTACTCGAGGGCGAGCAATGGCTAAGTGTGGGGTGGTTGATGGGAGTCCACTTTACGTGACTCCGGTGCACTAATTACCCCCGTTTATCACACTTTCAGCACAATTTTGGGTAAATTAGACCATTTTCGGGGTGATATCGTGAGCTTATGGCACGGGGAACGAATCCGCTACTTTGATGAATTCATACCCCTTTTTGTTGGTATTAACTCCATTCCCGAGCACTTTTACCCTCTGGAATTGTTTGGATGTTGTGGTGGTTTGTGATATTGAAGGGTAATGGTGTCTCGAGGACCCGGAAGGTGACGATTCGTGGTGAAAAAGCATGACCGAGGCAAGACGAGGGCCTAAAAAGGGGAAAAAGTGAAGATTTGGGGAAACAGGGGTTCAAACGCACGTTTGAATCCCCCAAACGCGCGTTCCACGCCCTTAAACGCGCGTTTGAATCCCTAAACGCACGTTCCAGAAGTTCAGACCAGATTCAGAGTTGAAGCCCTCTAAACGCACGTTCGGGAACCAGGCCAAACGTGCGTTCCAAGATCCTAAACGCGCGTTTGAACCTTCCTAAACGCGCATTCCAGATGAAGAACAGTCAAGTCCCTGCCCAGAATTTATGTGTAACGCACGTTCCAGCCAAGCGAGACGCACATTTGAAGATCCCAAACGCGCGTTCCAGCCCTTTAAACGCGCGTTTGGACCCTTTTTGCAGCAGATTTTCCCTTCACCTATAAATACCCCCCTTAGACATTTTCTTGGATATCAAGCTTTTCTTAGCAAAACTCTACCCAATTATTGCTTGAATTTTGTAATAGCTTAGAATACTCTCTCTTAGTGTAAATCAACAACATCTTAGCTTACTCTTTCTATTTCTTAGCTTAGATTTTCATTCCAAACACTAAGAGACCACCTTTTAATTACTTCTTTATTTTGTACTTTTTGGATCTCAACTCGAATCTCTGCAATTTTATGGTGTATTTCTCTTCTCTTTTACTTGTTATGGCTCTTATTTACTGTTTTGTGCTTGTTTTGATTAGTATAATGAGTAGCTAAACACCCACATAGTCGAATAATGTGAAATTTGGTGAAATCACCCTTTGGGTGATGAAATTGGGAGTGGGTAGTTCTTTTTATTGTTGTATCTTGCATATTTCACGTCTTAGAACTCGTTATAACGGATTTGGGCTAGATTGATCACCTAGGTCAAAAATCACACACATCAATCTTGAGAGTTGTTCAGAGAGAGGGGTGTGGGAAAAGGGTTCTAGGATCGCATTGTAGTGCGAGGTTACTCGTTTTTAACGTTTAAACGGCTCTCGTGCATGATTGTCTTGTGAATGAATCTCTCTTAGGAAAGGTTAGTTGACTTGGCATAAGGTGTTGGGGAAGAGTTGTTCAGACCTTAGCACCGGGATTAGGAGCACGTACCCGTGGAATTGAATGTAAGAGTTCATTTGTTTAATGCACACTCCCGGTTTTGTCATTCCTTAGGGTGAAACTAGCTATTTTGATCATGGTTCGGCTATGTCTCTTTAATTATCTTTGAAACCTAGTAGTTTAATCTTCTATCTTTCCTTTTTATCTTTAGACTCGTTAGTTAGAATCACTAGTGTCGTTGTAGTAACAAAACCTTAAAACTTTGATCACCTAGACTAAGCATTACGTTCACTTTGGTACTTGCAAGCACGATTCCTTTGGGTTCGACCTCGTACTCCGTAGCTATTCTAACAATCGACCCGGTACACTGCCGGTTAGAGAGTTAGTTTACCCACGGTTTCGAGTCTTTACAAATTGTTTTTGAAGGGGTAGATTTTATGCTCATCATTTGCTGCGGGCATGAAATACAGGATTGATGGTCATGTAGAGGGCGCTTAAATTGTCACATAACAGAAGTGGCGTGTGAGGTTGAGAAACACGCAATTCCTTGAGAAGGGAAGTAATCCAAGTGAGCTCAGCAGCAGTGTGAGCCATGTCACGATACTCGGCTTCAGGACTGGAGCGAGAGACAGTAGGTAGTTTTTTTGAGCACCAAGAGATGAGATTCGGTCCAAGGAACGTGCAATAACCGGTGACAGACCGCCTAGTGGTGGGGCAGACTGCCCAATCCGCGTCAGAGAAAGCATAGAGATTGAGTTGACGCGTGGCTCTGAGTGAAACACCAAAGTGCAAAGTGGACTTGACATAGCGAAGGAGGCGCTGAACGAGCTGCATGTGAAACTGCGTCGGAGATTGCATGAATTGGGACAAGTGGTTGACCGCATAGACAATATCAGGGCGTGTGAAAGTCAGATATTGAAGTGCCCCAATGAGACTTCGGTAAGATGTAGGATCGGCTGGTGAAGAGTTGAGAGGAGCAATAGATTTCGTGGCCATAGGTGTGTTGGCAGGCTTGCAGTCTTGCATGGAAGCGCGTTGAATGATAGTAGTGGCATAGTGAGACTGATGGAGATGGAGACCATGAGAGTCGGACTGAATCTGAACCCCCAGAAAATGATGAATGTGGCCAAGATCCTTCATGGCAAACTCCGTGTGAAGAGTGTTGATGAATGAGGTCAATAGAGTGGAGTTGGAACCTGTGACAAGCATATCATCGACATACAAGAGGAGCACTAGTGTGCTCTGATTAGCATGATAATAAAATAATGAAGGATCAGATAAGCTGCAATAAAAACCGAATGTACGAAGAAAGGTACTAAACCGGTCAAACCAAGCCCTAGGGGCTTGTTTTAACCCGTAAAGAGCCTTTCGTAATAGACAAACATGCTGAGGTAGTTGCGGATCAGACATACCTGGGGGTTGTTCCATATATAATGTCTCAGAAATGGTACCATGGAGAAAGGCATTTTTGACATCCAGCTGACGAACTGACCAATTGTTGGAAAGTGCTAGTGAAAGTACAATGCGAATGGTGCTGGGCTTAACAACAGTGGAATAGGTTTCCACATAATCCAATCCATCTATCTGGGCATACCCCTTGGCAACAAGTCGGGCTTTTAGACGATCTAAAGTCCCATCAGGCTTAAGCTTGGCCTTAAAGACCCATTTACAACCAATAACGTGCATATGAGGTTGACGAGGGACTAATTGCCAAGTGTGGTTATCAGACAAGGCCCGTAATTCATCAAGCATAGCATTTTTCCATCCTTCGTGTTTAAGAGCACTTTTCACGGTTTTGGGAGTGGTGGGAATAGAGGAGTAAGTAGAGGTAAGGGCATATTTGGGATTTGGCTTGAAGATGCCATGTTGAGCACGGGTAGCTCGTGGAGATGGAGGATGGATGGGTACGAGAGGGGAAGGGGATGTATCAGCGGATATGTGGGAGTCAGGACTAGTAGGAGCCGAGGTAATGGGTTCGGAAGGAGGTGAGGGGGGAGGTTTTCATCGGCGGCATTGGGTTGGGCCGAAGATGATTGGGGCGGGGATAAAGTAATAGTGACATCAGATGGGCTGGATGACTCATGCGGGTCGGATGTGGGAAGGATCATGGTCGGAGATGGTGACATGCGCGTGGAGGGGAGCCAGGCATCGAAGATTGTGAGAACATAAGGCCGATTTATACTGGGCATGGTCTTGTAGGGCAATATAGATTCATCAAAAACGACATGCCGAGACAGAAAAAATTTCCGAGAGGGCGGGTGAAAACACTTATAGCCTTTGTGCTTATTACTATATCCCACAAATATACAAGGCAGAGTTTTTGGGTCAAAATTGTGTTGTTTTGAATCCCAAGTATACGGATAGCATTTGTATCCAAAAATACGAAGATTAGAATAATCAGGGTGTGTGTTATGAACAATAAAATACGGAGACTCAGTGTGATTGGTGAGAGATGGAACCCTATTCATTATATATACCACGGTGGAGAAAGCCTCAACCCACAAAAAAAGAGGAGCGCGACTGTGAAACAACATAGTAAGACCAAGCTCACGTATAGTCCTGTGGCGACATTCAACTGTGCCATTCTGTTGTGGTGTGTGAGGACAAGTAATTAGGTGTGTGATTCCTTGTTCTAACAGGTGAGTGATGAAAGGGGTGCTCGAAAATTCTCCCCCTCCATCCGTGTGGAATTGTTTAATGGACTTGTTAAATTGGGTTTTAGCATACTGTTCAAAATACAAGAACACATTATAAAAATCAGACTTGTTTTTTAATGGGACAATCCAAATATACTTAGAAAAATCATCAACAAAGCTCACATAATAATGAAATTTACCAATAGATTCAACAGGGGCAGGACCCCAAAGATCACAATGGACTAATTCAAAAATCGCAGACGACACATGTTCAGAACTAGAAAAAGGAAGCTTTGAGAGTTTGCCTAACTGACAACTCTCACAAATATGTTCCTGTTTATTCGGGCCTAATAAATTAATTAAACCTTTATTCTTTAAGGCATGAACAGTTGGTAACTGGACATGTCCTAAGCGTTGATGTCAAACTTCAATCGAGCAAGACTGGGTAGCGTGGGCCGCATGAGCAAAATGACCACGTGGGAGTGTATAGAGGTCTCCTCTACATTCTCCCATCAAAAGTGTCCTGTCTGTCTTATTTTCCTTGAGAACAAAACCAACATTAGTGAATAAACAATGTGCATCATATTGTTGTGTGAGTTGCTTAATGGATAGTAAATTTTTAGTCATATTTGGAACCAGGGGCGGATTTATGTATGCAACTAGGGGGTCCATGGACCCCCCTGAAAAAAAAATTATTACCTATATATATGTATATTTTAGACACCGTAAAAAAATTATTCTACTTAAAAAAATAATTACGGACCCCCCTGAAAAATATTTCTGAAAGAAAACTCTACATTTTACCTATAGAAAAATATTTTAGACACCGTAAAAAAATTATTCTACTTAGACAAAAAATTACGGACCCCCCTGAAAATTATTTCTGGGTCCGCCAATTGGAACTAGTAAAACACCACTGATAATTAGAACTTTATTTTCGAAAGATAAGTGAATGTCGCCTATGCCATGAATTGGGAGTGCAGTGCCGTTTCCAACAACAACATGAGCCGAGGTAGAATGCGAACGAAAATTATGTAAAAGAGTAGGATTACCTGTCATATGATTTGTGGCACCTGTGTCCATTAGCCACTCAGTGTCGGCAACCGTATTATCCAAGGTAAGAGCCGACAACGCTTGGGGAAGAACATCCTCTTTAGCCTTATGACTCCACCAAAAAATCTTCGAAATATGCCCCTGAACTCCGCAAAAATCACAGATTTCATCCTTGTACTGTTCACGTTCAGCCCGAGTCATTCTCTTAAAAACCTTTTTTGGCTGATCGGAGTTTGAATTGGTTGCACCTCGGGACTGCTGGGCTTGAAAACCGCGGCCGGCAGAAGTAAAGCGAGGCTGCCCCTCAGCCCGATGGGATGGTTTCTGTCCATAGAAGGCAACGTGAGAAGTCTCAGCTTCTTTAGCAGCGAACCAGGTGCGCCGTTGATCGAAATTGTGCAGGTGGCCGACGAGCTCCTCATACGAGGGTTTGTGCATGAGCATCGTCGTAGTGAACATCTCATATTGCGGTCCCAAGCTAGTTAACAGGAAATATACTTTTTCGTTCTCAGGGAGAGGCTTACCAATGGCGGCCAAGCTGTCGCAGAGGCTTTTAAACGAGTAAACATGATCAGCAATGGATTTCGAATCATCTTTGCGCATATAAGTAATCTGTTGCTTGAGATTGAACTCTCGTTCTTGAGAGTCCTGAGCGTAGGCCTGTTTGAGTGCATCCCAGATGGATTTGGCTAATTCTAGGCCAAGAACAATGCTAAGAGATTCTTCAGAAAGGGTCCCGATCAGCCATGCTCGGAGCAGCCGATCGGATTTCTTCCACGCGAGGTAGTCGGGGTTTGTGGCGGCTGGAGTTGTGGTGGCTGCTGTTGTCGTGGTCAGAGTTTTTTCTGGGGCTGGATCATCTCCGGTAAGATGGCCAAGAAGATCCTGACTGTCAGCGAAGGCGATGACTTGCTCACGCCATAGTGGGTAATTTTTCGACGTAAGCTTGATCGAAATTATGCTGTTGATGTTTATGGATGTAGTGGATTGAGAGGTCATGGTTAATGTGGTGATCAGACACCAATTGGCTCGATACCATGAAGAAAAAGAGAATTAGGAACTGAGGAAGCTTTTTCTTATTTAATTCTTTCTGTTCTTTTTGTTTTACAACGTCAACAATATATAGGAAATACAATAGCTAACCCTAGCTAGTTCTTGTTCTAAATTGCCCTTTTTATTTAAATATAAAACAAACAAACATAAAAAACTAAATCATCATTATTTGAGAGATTGAGTATCCTTCCAGCTCTTAATCACCATTATTTTGAATTATGGTCAAATACACCTTATCACTCCAATCACCTTATCTCTCCTTTGACCATAGTTTCCTTTTGAGTATGATACGCGTCTGTATGCGTCTGTCAATAGATAGTGCATGTGGATTCATAACTAGAGAGTGAGTATGTATATCAAACGACCTTAAGTTAAGAACTAGCTTCTAGAATGTAAGATGGATGTGTAAGACTGAGACAAGTTCTTCTTAGGTATGAAAATATATACTGTGTCAATGGAAGGTCCTAACGTGTTAAGAAGCCGGTCTTTCATGTGTTTTGTAACTTGGAGTTGTTTAGTAAAGTAAGGTACTAACATACAAGCAAGATTGAACCAGAAGCACCAAACTGTTAAACTTGGTGGTGCAAGCTAATATGAACAGTGTCTTTCTAAAGACAGTAACTAGAAGTGAGGAAAGATGTTCGATCTGGGGAAAGGATAATCCGGATCTTAGGACTTTACAGATATAGGGAGGAGTGGTGACACTAGGCTTGTGATAATCTCAAGGTAATATCGAGTGGTACTTAAGTTTGGATCCATAGAAACTTAGTAATGGACACCGGGAGGTTTTGGTGTGATGAGCTCGGAGATAAATCACTACTTGATGTCAACTGTTAGTAAGGCTAGTAAGTTTTGGCAAGTTTCGGGATGAAACATTTTTGTAATGAGGGATGAATGTAATATCCCTATTTTCATCTAAGGGTAAATTTGGTGGGTGTGGAATTGATTTAAAAAAAATCCATAATTTTTTATTTTATCATCAATATTAATTAAGATAATTAAGCAACGACAATTTCAGAGGAGGAAACTAGGGGCTCACCTATACGGGAAGTTTTTGCGTAATGTGTACCTACGTAGGTACATACTGCGTGGCACGGTTATGTCCACACGATTTCATTCTGCACTTAACTGTGTGGTTCAGATCGTGCCACGTCGTGTGTACCTACGTAGATATACACTATACAAAAACTTCACCACCTATACCCTTGTTCTTCAGATAATTCATATCACATCGATTACCGCGACTAGGAGAACATTCTAATACAAGATATATCTTAATCCGTCAAGGTAACCGAATATCCCTCTTTTAAAATATATAAGGTTTCATGTTGATTAAGTAGTGCTTAGATGTTTTAGGAGTGTAGATTTAATCCTAGCATGTTAAATGTTGTAGGAATTGAGGGAATTGTTATAGAAGTTTGGGATTTAAAATTTAGCTATCGTATTCAACGCTTTCTACGATTAAACAAGGTAAAGGTGTGTTCAACCTAGTTGTGTGTTATTTAGAGCCCTGGATTGTGTATATTGCAGGTTTGTATGCAAGTTATGGTTCTATAAGGTTGGGAAACGAATTGATGATGAATTGGATTGATTTTGCACCAGTTTGCAGGATGTTTTTGCAAATATCTGACGTCTGACACATGCCTGGTGGTGTGTCATTAAACATTTATGTAATGAGGGATGAATGTAATATCCCTATTTTCATCTAAGGGTAAAATTGGTGGGTGTGGAATTAATTTTAAAAAAATCCATAATTTTTTATTTTATCCTCAATATTAATTAATTAAGATAATTAAGCAACGACAATTTCAGAGAAGGAGGAAAATAGAAGGACTTGACAGAATTTCAACCTGGGGGCTAACACCTATACCCTTGTTTTTCAGATAATTCATATCACATCGATTACCGCGACTAGGAAAACATTCTGATACAAGATATATCTTAATCCGTCAAGGTAACCGAATATCCCTCTTTTAAAATCTATAAGGTTTCATGTTGATTAAGTAGTACTTAGATGTTTTAGGAGTGTAGATTTAATCCTAGCATGTTAAATGTTGTAGGAATCGAGGGAATTGTTATAGAAGTTTGGGATTTAAAATTTATCTATCGTATTCAACGCTTTCTACAATTAAACAAGGTAAAGGTGTGTTCAACATAGTTGTGTGTTATTTAGAGCCCTGGATTGTGTATATTGCAGGTTTGTATGCAAGTTATGGTTCTATAAGGTTGGGAAACGAATTGATGATGAATTGGATTGATTTTGCACCAGTTTGCAGGATGTTTTTGCAAATATCTGACGTCTGACACATGCCTGGTGGTGTGTCGTTAAACCACCAAAATTATATCCCTTCTCACTCTATAACTAGTACAGGGTAAGTCGGAGTCGATCCCACGAGGAACAGTTGATTATTTCTTTTCAGAACAGTAATAAATCAAGTTTTGTATGGTAACTTTAAAAATAAAAATAAAATCACAGAACTGGCAGAATTAAATATTGATGTGAAAATATGAAGCAGAGTAGAGTAAATAAATTAGCAAAAATCAAGTTGAGACAGCTAAATCCAATGTTTCCTCCCCAAATCAACACAATTGATAATTGATGCAGAAATGACACATTTAATGCTCGTTTGGATTGCGGTAATGGAATGGAATGAAATATTTTTTTCATTCCATTCCATCAATTTGGCGTGTTTGGCAACGGAAGAATGGAATATGTTTTCATTCCAACGGAATGAAAATCCATCCAAAATCCAATGGAATGGCCGGAATGGAATGAAAAAATAAATCATGCGATAAGAAACGATTTCATTCCACTGTCTACCAGACGCAGTAATGGAATTATATCATTCCATTCCATTCCATTCTAACAGATTTATTCCATTCCATTACATTTCATCAATCCAAACGAGCCATTAATGCTTGATAAATTGGTTATAGCTAACCGCAACCGCGAATTAGCCAGTTTTTCCTACAATCGATAACTAGGACACCCGCCAATAATTATCCCCTAATCGGAATCACTCCTAACAACCGCTAGAAATTGGTGAACTGACAACATTAACTAGCAGAAAAACCCAATTTCTAGGTATTAAGCCAACCAGTCTATAAGGTTTCATGTTGATTAAGTAGTACTTAGATGTTTTAGGAGTGTAGATTTAATCCTAGCATGTTAAATGTTGTAGGAATCGAGGGAATTGTTATAGAAGTTTGGGATTTAAAATTTATCTATCGTATTCAACGCTTTCTACAATTAAACAAGGTAAAGGTGTGTTCAACATAGTTGTGTGTTATTTAGAGCCCTGGATTGTGTATATTGCAGGTTTGTATGCAAGTTATGGTTCTATAAGGTTGGGAAACGAATTGATGATGAATTGGATTGATTTTGCACCAGTTTGCAGGATGTTTTTGCAAATATCTGACGTCTGACACATGCCTGGTGGTGTGTCGTTAAACCACCAAAATTATATCCCTTCTCACTCTATAACTAGTACAGGGTAAGTCGGAGTCGATCCCACGAGGAACAGTTGATTATTTCTTTTCAGAACAGTAATAAATCAAGTTTTGTATGGTAACTTTAAAAATAAAAATAAAATCACAGAACTGGCAGAATTAAATATTGATGTGAAAATATGAAGCAGAGTAGAGTAAATAAATTAGCAAAAATCAAGTTGAGACAGCTAAATCCAATGTTTCCTCCCCAAATCAACACAATTGATAATTGATGCAGAAATGACACATTTAATGTTGTATTAAGCCAACCAGTCTAATTTTAATCATAGAACGCTTAATTCTCACAACAATGATTCCTACGGGAGGCGATCCGGTAGAAATTTATCATTTGCCTTTTAATTTCACCTAAACAACCGTCTTGGTTAAAACTATGGCGATGAACTAGATAATTAACCCAACAACCCTGCAGTGGAAATTAGATTGATTTTCTAATTCTTATTCGATTAAAACAGAAAATAAAGCGAAATAAAAAATTAAATGAGGAGAAAAATCAATTCGATCTCACAATTGATAGATTTAGGGATTCACAATGCTTTAACTGGAATAAAGAGGATTAGCTACTCATCATAATAATGAAAAACACAATAAATAATAAAGAGTACCTTAATTGAATGCAGAAAATAAGAAAGGAATTGAGTTGTTGATGAAGAAAAATCATAGGAACAAGAAAAGGGTGAAAGTCGACAAGAGGTTGCTTCAAGTCGCAGAAGCTGATGAAATTACGTCGACTAAAAAATTCTGATTTCGACTACATGCCCTATTTCCTTATTTAATTGTAAAAAATTTAATATCCAATAAGGAATAATGAATAATTTTAATAAAAAACTAATAAAATAATAAAGGGCGTCTATCCATAAAGTCAAAATATGTAAATAAAAAAAAAAGAGTGTTCAATGATGTTGCAATGAGCCATAAATTCGCAGCAATTCGATTTGTTTCTGCCCAGCTCGCATGCCTAATGGTAGTATCTATCGTTCCAGCTTTTAGCTTTTCAGCACTATATTCTTTTCCAACTGGAGCGCTTCACTTCCACTTCATCAAATAGCTTAAATTGACTCCAAAATGCCTCAAAACATCCAAAATCATGTCTCCATCAAGTTAAAAAAAAAAAAAAAAAAAAAAAAAAAAAAAAAAAAACCAACCACCCAAGCAAGATCTTTTCGCAGAAAACGCCTTCAAAATGCACCATATATGTAGTCAAATATGAACCTATCAAGCTTCCCCACACGTAAATGGATGCGTGTCCTCAAGCATCATACTCTCATCCTAAAAAAAAAAAAAAAAAAAAAAAAAAAAAAAAAAAAAAAAAAAAAAAAAAAAAAAGCGAGTGCAGTAAGGAACCTAGCAATGATACGCATGACCTACAACTAACGTGAATTCAACACACCATTAATGTCCAAACATGACCCATGTCCAACTTTATCTTCCATCGCACATATCACACACTAGTGTTCATACTCATCACATTATCACATTGGTTCACATATTTTCAAGTAGGAATATGAATGAACCTCAATTGTCCACATGGATAATCACTCAATTCATATAAATGCAATGGGCGATTCACACACACTCAAAATCAACGCCAACGCCAAGCATTACCACATGTTTGCTTGTCAATCTAATCTCCACCACCATAAATTCAAAATCCAATGCACTAATCATGAGGTCTTTGTCAAGGTTGTAACGGGGTTAGGGACTGAAAACAATGAGGGGAAAAAGGAAAATATGAGGCTTAACTTGTCAAGGAGAATGCACGAACACCCACACCATTCATCAAATAGTCACAAAGAATGATTCCAACTAAAATGCACAATATGGCTCCAAAATACCACATCTCATAACTTATAATAAAAGTGCAAACAAAAATGTTCGAAGAAGCTTGCAAAAATTGCTAGCAGATACAAACTTCATCTTCAGTATATAAAACACTCCTTCAATGTAAGTTCAATTTTTTTTTTCTCATTACTTTTTATCTTCTTCTTTTTTTTTTCATTCAACCCTCATTTTTTTAAGATCTTGAAATACACCTTCATTACATAACCGTGAGCCATACTTCTCTACATATTCACTTCTAAGTACTTCTCCAAAATTTTAATGCAACTATTCATACAATCTCTTAACAATAGGGTCAACAAAAGAGGGGATATTGTAAGAAAAAGCCATGGGTTTAATTTCTGGAGTTTAATAAAATAAAGGGTCTAGGCTAGAAGGGGCTCACTAGGGGTATAAATATCGGGTAGGCTAACAAAAGGGGGTCCAGAAGGGGTTAAATCCTATGTGCCTCAATCATTTCAATGTGAAGGATCCGAAATAAAATGTGGTCTCGAAAAGTATATCAATGCAAATTCTGGAATGACATGGCGTTGTGTGATACCACTCAAAGGAAAAAAAATAAAAAAATTGAGCGAGTGCACTCTTTGGCTAAGTAGACCTCACTTTTAAGTGGCTTTTGTTAAGGTTCAAAAATTTTACCACCGGAAATCTGCAAACCACCCAAACGAGATCTTGTCACAGAAAACGCCCTTAAAATGCACTATATATATAGTCAAATATGAACCTATCACCAGGCTTGTTTTGGCGCACACTAGAATAAATAGGAATTGGTAGAATGTTATTCAAACTGATGGCGTGCGCCAGTGTTGCGAGTCTGGAAGCAGGATGCTTCTGTTCTGTTTGGCAGGCGCCAAAATGAACCAGACATGCACCAATGTGGATTAGCGCACGCCAGGCACCTTTAAGTGCATGCCAGGGAGAGCAGAACTCGACATGATGGTTCTAGTTTGGTCTAGCGTGCACAAGAGGAGGCTAGCACGCGCCAGAAGTGCTTGCTAGCTAATTTATGAACGTCTTCCATATGTAATCAATATGATAAGAGTTATATGATACATGACATTGTTTTTATTATTTTTCCGGTGTATTAGGCACATCATCCTGTGGAGACCCTTTATGAAGAAAAACGCACAATCACCGGAAGACAACTCGTATTTGTGTGGGGTGTTGTGCTTAGTAGCCAATGCTTTATGTGCAATGTGGTAAGTATTGTAATTAGAATGGTCTATGACTAGATTTCCCGAAGGAGCCTTTTATAGTAATGAACTTTGGTGGTTAGTTAAACTATGCTTAAGCATATTTGAGAGTTTAAAAGACTAAGTGCACTTGTCATTGGTGAGGCACGTTTTATTCTCGCAGTCGAGCGATTCAACGCCCCGGGGTCGGTTATACTCAGGGCCTTGGACTTCACTTGAGGCGGTTAGTTCCTACCTTTTCGAGGGGTTGAATGTGTCATGGTGTATTCTTCACCATGCAAAGTGTCCCTGGATTTGTATGCAATTCATGCTTGGCTGAATTTTACTAGTTGGTCTAGTAGAGGAGAGTGTGTCTTTATACATACTTGGTAATAAGTAACTTTGATGCTATTGTTGTTACTATCCTTGCCTTGTTATTTTTAATATTGTTAACCATGGTTCTTCTACCTTTACTGAGTGCTTATTGTTTCCTCACCCTGAGAAGGTGGTATGTGGTAGGTTGAGTTCGAGTTCGCTAAGGAGTGATTCCTGAAGATGTTTCAGTTGTAGTTACCGTCTTCCAAAATATTTTGTACCTTGGGTATAGAATCTTCTTATCTTTTATATGAGATAGGGATAATAGTACTTTTTGGCTGTAATTACAAGGGTTGTAATAGATGAAAGTTATTTTAATCATGAGATAATAGTCTTGGGATTTTGTTTTAGATGCAGCTTGTGTTTCTTTTCGATCGCTTGTATTGGTCTTTTAGCTTTCCAAGTCTTTCTTTTTGTTTTCCTCTTTGTACACTGATGTTAAAGCTGTCAGGTTGATATGTATAATTGATTAATTTTAATTATATACGTGTTGAGCGTTTTATCCGGATAGACTCGTTATCCTAGCTATCCTATCCGGGAATGGGGAATTACACATACTCTTGATAGTGATGAAAGAACATCATAAACAATAGGTTTTTTTATCATTATCAAAGGTTGAAACATTGGTTGTGTGTCACCCGTTGTTACAAGTTAATTGTGCATACTGCTCTTTCTATTGGAGAAAAAACCCTTTCGAAACGGTCAACTTTAGCGCTAATTTCGGGTAGGCTCCGATGTATATCATCGAGATTTATTTATATGGTTAAATTTCACTCATGGAGTAGATAATAATGGGCTTTCGAATTACTCGATTTGGATATCGGGTGAATGAGAAATTAATGTCCTAAAGTTTGTGTAAAATATGTGCGATCGGGAAAACCGAATCGACTTTTACGCATGTGAATAGGATCAACCTATTAATGTCGGCATACGCTATTAAGTCGACAATAATTAACTAATTTGACAATAATTAAGTTGGCTATTGACTTGTCTTAAGGGACAAGAATATTGTGTCATTCGGCCAATAAGAATTTGTAATACCCGTAGTATTTTATGCGAAATAAAATTAATAAACAGAAAGAAGAAGAACAATTTATATATTAATCTGAAAATAAGTTACAAGTACAGTAAAGGAAAAATAAAATAAAGGATATGCTCAGAACTAAGGCGAGTTGAAACTCTGTCCTTAAGACAAATTTGCTCCGGCATGTACCCACGGATTATGCAATTGTCTCCCAGGATTACTCGGTATACCTGTTCAAAGAGAGGTACTTCAACTCTGAACAAACTTCGAACTCTGACAGAACTTCAAAAAAACTCTTCAACTATTTGTTATGCAGAAAGAATGATATTTGTGTTGTAGTTCTGTGTGTCATCTCCTTGTTGTGAAGGCTTGTTTATATAGAGGCTTGAGCAAGCATTGCTGAATCTCGCCCCTGCTGACCTCAGTATTGCTAAATCTCGCCCCTGCTGTCAGCTGACTTCGGGCCCTACTGAATTGCTTCAGCTGAAATGCCACTCCGCTGAATTTGTTCCCTGCTGACCTCAGCATTGCTGAATCTCGCCCCTACTGAATTGCCCCAGCTATCAGCTGACTTCGGGCCCTGCTGCATTATTTCAACTGACCTCATCTAAAATGCCACTCCACTGAATTTGTCAAAAAAATATAATACTAACCCACCCTAAGGCCCTCAGCCCAAGAAGGCCCAATTCCCCAAAGCCCAAGGTCAACTGTCAACGGGCACGGGCGGGCGGCGGCGCGCACGCGCATGTGGAAATTTTAGCAGAACATAGTCTAACTAAAACATTCCGAGTATTCCTCCCTTTCTCTAGGAGCTTATACCCATCATCAATTGTCATCATTTAAATACTTGACATTGTACCACTCATGTTCCAATGTGGGATAAAGAGTTTACACAACTCTACTCCCAATATCTCACAAACAACTTAAAGCGTTAATATCTCATTCATCCGGACTCCGAATTGAATAATTTTAAATCCTATTGTCAACTAAGTAGCACATAGATTCCAAAGATTTAAAGTCTTGATAACTTTAATAACAGTCTTATCGAACTTGCTCTTTAAAGTAGTTTTCGAAAATGATTAAAAAGTCGATAAACTCGATTAAATCATTTTTGCTCTATTATCTCCAACAATCCCCCACATGAATGGATATTAATGCAAATGCAGACCCTGAAGAGTTTTCAGACAGAAAATATTGCATCAAGAGAGGTAGCTTCTGGCTTTGAACTTGCCTTAGTGAAATACTATCGGATCTACTCGGCTATTCAGAGAACTATGTCTTGAACTGTTCCGCCTTTATTGTAAATTTGTAAAACCAGACAATAGCACTCACACAATATTTCCCTTAGCACCGTATTTGGTTCTCATGATTGTGTTCATTTTGGCCATGAATCACCCTAGTTTCAGAAAGTGAGTTAGAGAATTCTAGCCTCTGAATTCTCACAAAAACGGCCCCAGTTCACACTTACATAGGTGACCTCCTATCAAGAATATTCTTCCATACCCCACTCGAATTTAATCAAGTTATAGGAATCATTAAAAGTTATCACTTAACCTTTACACCACTGACAGATAACACTTTATTCACAGAATGGGTAAGTGTTTGTAACATAGTTGTTCCTTTGAACCATGATCTTGGGATCTTCAGTCAACATGATCGGGTTACCATTACAAAGTTTCTGTCGTAATAGGCTTAAGTCCCATTCCGAGTGTCAATTTTGACATTTGATCTCTAGGTAAACCTTTTGTAAGCGGATCCGTAAGATTCTCCTTCGATCTAACAAAATCGATGGAAATCACACCATTAGAGATCAGTTGTTTAATAGTATTGTGTCTACAACGTATATGTCGAGACTTACCATTATACATACTATTTTGTACTCGACTTATAGCCGACTGACTATCACTATGTCTGCTTATTGGAGCAATAGGTTTAGTCCAGCATGGAATATCCTCTAGGAAATTACGAAGCCATTCTGCATCTTCTCTTGCCTTGTCTAATGCAATAAACTCAACTTCCATCGTGGAACGAGCTATGCATGTTTGCTTTGTGGATTTCCGTGACACCACATCACCACCAATAGTAAATACATATCCACTTGTGGCTTTCAAATTTTTGGAGTCAAATATCCAATTTGCATCACAATATCCTTCTAATACTTCTGGATATCGTGTATAACATAATCCCAGATTCATTGTAAACTTTAATTACTATAGTACCCTATTTAGAGCTTTCCAATGATCCTCATTTGGATTACTTGTAAACCTACTTAGCTTATTCACACCACAAGCTACGTCCGGTCTAGTACAATTGGTTATGTACATCAATAAACCTATGATTTGTGAATATTTCAATTGGGACACAGGTTCACCTTTGTTCTTGACTAAGTGCAAACTTAAGTCAATTGAAGTTTTTACAGGACTTTCATGAAAGACATTAAATCTTTTTAGAACAGACTCAATATAGTGAGACTGTGACAAAGCAAGCCCATCAAATATTCTAGAGATTTTAATCCTAAAAATTACATCTGCAACTCCCATATCCTTCATATCAAAATTCCGTGTCAACATCTTCTCAGTATTCATGATTATATCACGAGTACTTCCCATGATCAATATGTCATCAACATACAGACATACTATCACATAGGAATTAGAAGTGTTTTTGATATAGACACATTTGTCACACTCGTTAATTTTAAACCCATTTGACAACATTGTTTGATCAAATTTTTGGTGCCATTGTTTTGGCGCTTGTTTTAGCCTATACAATGATTTAACGAGTCGACACACCTTGTGTTCTTGACCTGGAACTACAAACCCCTCGGGTTGTTCCATGTATATTTCTTCCTACATTCACCATTTAAGAAAGCTGTCTTAACATCCATTTGATGGATTTCAAGGTTATAGACTGCAGCAATCGCAATAAGAACCCTTATTGAAGTGATTCTAGTTACTGGTGAATATGTATCGAAAAAATCAAGACCCTCATTTTGTCGATAACCTTTGGCTACCAATCTGGCCTTATATTTATCAATAGATCCATAAGCTTTAAGTTTCTTCCTAAATATCCACCTACAACCGAGTACTTTATGCCCTGGGGGATTATTAACCAGTTCCCAAGTGTGATTTTGCATAATGGAGTCTATTTCACTTTTTATTGCTTCTTTCTAGTAAGGTGCTTCTGGATTTGACATAGCCTCATCATATGTTCTTGGATCGTTTTCTACCATATAGGTGGGAAAATACGGACCAAATGACGTTGAAGTCCTAGCCTGTTTACTTCTACGAGGTTTGATTTCCTCATTTTTGGAATGGTATCCTCGAAAGATTCATTTGTTCGCTTATTAGGACTCGTGTCTTCTTTGTTTCTGTCTTTGTTAGGAAAGACATCCTCGAAAAACAAAGCATTTCTTGACTCCTTGACGGTATTCACATGTACATCAAGAATGTCAGATTTATGCACTAGAAATCTATATGCACTACTGTTATTCGCATAACCGATAAATATGCAATCTATATTTTTAGGCCCAATCCTTATTTGTTTAGGTTTAGGCACTTCTACCTTTGCTAAACACCCCCACACTTTCAAGTATTTGTAGCTTGGCCTATGGCCTTTCCACAACTCATATGGGGTCTTATCCATCTTTTTCGATGGAATTCTATTAAGAATGACATTTGCTGAGAGGATGGCCTCCCCCCACAAGTTCTAAGGTAAACCCGAACTTATCAACATAGCGTTCATCATCTCTTTTAGAGTGCGGTTCTTGCGTTCAGCAATACCATTTGATTGAGGTGTATACAGAGCAGTAGTTTGATGAATAATGCCAGATTGTGAACATATTTCATTAAATGGTGCATCATATTCATCACCTCGATCACTATGTATCTTTTTGATTCGTTTGATAAGTTGATTTTCGACTTCATTCTTATAGTTTTTAAAAGCCTCAATTGTCTCATCTTTGCTACTTAGAAATAGGCATAACAGTATCTTGTACAATCATCGATAAATGTTACAAAGTATTTTTTACCGCCTCTCGATAGCACAAATTTTAAATCACACAAATCTGTATAAACTAAATCTAACGGTTCTGTGTTTCTTTCCACCGAAGAAAATGGTGCCTTAGTTATTTTAGCTTCGACACATATTTGGCATTTTTCAGTTTGATTAAACTTTATATTAGGTAATAAATCTAAATTCATCATTCTACGAATTGATTTATTATTAACATGTCCTAATCGATTATGCCATAAACAAGACGACTCAAACAAGTAAGCAGAAGTAGATGCAATTTTATTTGCCTCATCGGGCACAACATTTTTAGGCAAAAGTTACATTCAACTTAAACATACCCTCGGTGAGATAACCTCTACCAACAAACACTTCATTTTTTGTCAGAATGACCTTATCAGAACCAAACATCATCTTGAAACCAGCCTTGCTCAACATAGCACCAGAAACTAGATTCCTACGAATGGAAGGAACATTGGTCAATGTCAGTTTTTACCCTGAAGTCATCTTCAGAACACATTCCCAGTTCCCTGAATGGTGGAATGGGAAGAGTTACCCATCCACAGTTTGTCACCACCTCCAGCCTTATAGCTTGAAAACATTGCACGGTCGGCACAAACATGTCTTGTGGCTCCAGTGTCCACAAACCACTGCCTTGGATTCCCAACAGCATTGCATTCTGTCACCACAGCGCAGAACATGTCATCATCACCATCAGTTTCAGCCACATGTGCCTTTGGATGAAATGGCTTCTTTCCACGGCACTCAGCTGCACGGTGCCCAAATTTGCCACAGTTGCGGCATTCACCATTAAACTTAAATGGAGTTTGTGCTTTCTTGGAAAATTCACCAGTTTTCTTGGAAGATTGTCCAGTCTTCTTCCTCTTCTGATTTTTGACCTCAGCAACATGAGCTTTGGCCTGTCCAACATGAATAGAAAGTTTCTTTTCGGATCCTCTATTGTCCTCCTCTATACGGAGTCGGACAATCAGATCATCCATGGACATTTGCTTTCGCTTAGGTTTGAGATAACTTTTATACTCCTTCTATGAAGAAGGTAGTTTCTCAATCATAACAGTACTTGGGATTGCTAAAATCCTCTTAGGCTACTTGAAAATTTTCATTAATAATCATACCATCTTCTAAAAGTTTGGATATAATGATCTGTAATTCCTCAACCTGTTTAATTACTGTTTTGGAATCGACCGTCTCATATTTCAGAAATTTACCTACAATAAATTTCTTAGCAGCTGCATCCTCAGTTTTATATATTTTTATCTAAGGCAAGCCATGGTGCTTTAGCAGACTCAAACATACAATAGGCATCATACAGAGTATTGTCTAACCCATTCAGAATGTAATTTTTGCACAAAAAATCACTATGCTTCCAACTCTCTTGAGCAAGCAGAGCCCTGTGTTCGATATTGTCCGGACCTCTTCAGTGTAGTCAAGTAGAACAGCATCTTTTGCTGCCAACGCTTGAAATTCAGCCCATTAAATTTCTCTAGTTTCACTCCATGAGATGAACCAGCCACAACAATAGTAGATTGTGTCACAACAGTAGTAGGCACAGTTGCATTTGATAGTGGATTCAGACTTCCACTTTCCGCAGCATCAGCAGTAGGTGTGAATGATGCATCATTAACAGTAGTCATTTCTGTTCAAAACAGAAGATCAACAATCAGATTTTGGTTCATTAAAATGAGACCAAACAGCAGCAAGATTTTACTGAATATCAAACAAGATATTCAGGTTCAGCAGAATAAATAAATAAATGGTTCAAAGACGACTACTTATTTTAATTTCGCATAAAGATACTTTTCATAGTATAAGAAAACTCTGAAAAAAACTTTGTCTTAAGATTGTTATAACCGTAGTATTTTATGCGAAATAAAATTAATATACAGAAAGAAGAAGAACAATTTATATATTAATCTGAAAATAAGTAACAAGTACAGTAAAGGAAAAATAAAATAAAGGATATGCTAAGAACTGAGGCGAGATGAAACTCTGTTCTTAAAACAAATTTACTCCGGCATGTACCCACGGATTATGCAATTGTCTCCCAGGATTACTCAGTATACCTGTTCAAAGAAAGGTACTTCAACTATGAACAAACTTCGAACTCTGACAGCACTTCAGAAAACTCTTCAACTATTTGTTATGCTGAAAGAATGATATTTGTGTTGTAGTTCTGTGTGTTATCTCCATGTTGTGAAGACTTGTTTATATAGAGGCTTAATCAAGCAATGGAAAAGTCTCAGCATTAATAAACATTAATGCATTTACTCCCATTACTCTCACTTTGACATCATTATTGATCATGGCAGTTTCGAAGCAGATGAAAGGTCTCAGCTGGTTGAAATATTCAACCTTGGCTAAATTTGGCCTGCTGAAACATTCAGCTGACTTCGACTTTGTCACCCTGCTGATTTTGCTTCAGCTGAGCCTTGCTGAATTGCTTCAGTTGACCTCAGCTGAAATGCCACTCCGCTGAATTTGTCCAAAAATATAATACTAGCCCAGCCCTATTACCCAAAGCCCAAGCCCAAGGTCAAAGGTCAACGGGCACGGGCGGGCAGCGGCGCGCGTGCGTGTGGTAATTTTAGCAGAATTTCGTCTAACTAAAACATTCCGAATCTTCCTCCCTTTCTCTGTGAGCTTATACCCATCATCAACTGTCATCATTTAAATACTTAACATTGGACCACTCATGTTCCAATGTGGGATAAAGAGTTTACACAACTCTACTCCCAATATCTCACAAACAATTTAAAGCGTTAATATCTCAATCATCCGTACTTCGAATTGAATAATTTTAAATCCTATTGTCAACTACGTAGCACGTAGTTTCCAATGATTTAATAAAATCTCGATAACTTTAATAAAAGTCTTATCGAACTCGCTCTTTAATGTAGTTGTCGAAAATGATTAAAAAATCGATAAACTCGATGAAATCATTTTTGCTCTATTTTCTCCAACATAATTGAGTATTGACTCACCCTCTCCACTATATAAAGAGCCACAGTGAATGAGAATTATCATCGAATTTTCCTCTCTACTACATACAAAAATCATTGCGCATTCATTGAGTCGTGGTGTGTCGAAGAGAAGTCGCAACATCCGAGTAGTTCACCGGAGGTCGAGTTTTTGGAGTGCCGCAAAACTCGAGACGTGAATCGTTGTATCTAGGGGACAGTTGCTACAACCATGGGCACGAGACCGGGGCAATTTGTCTTAAGGAAAATGTTGGGAGAGATTGCCCATTCTCTTGAATGCCTAAAGAAATAAAGTAGCGTCTTTATTAACACCAATTGGTTTTAGTACAACGGTAAGCGTTTGATCTTAACATGGTATCGGAGCCAGAGGTAACGAGATCGAACCCTGGTTGGAACATTATTAAAAAAAATGTGCAAGTGTTGGGACAGATTGCCTACATTTGAGGAGGGTGTTGGGATAGATTGTCCACACTCTTGAATGAAAAATTGTGCAAGTGTTGGGACAAATTACCCACACTTGAGGGGGGTTGTGCAAGTGTTGAGACAGATTGCCCACACTTGAGGGAGGTGTTGGAAGAGATTGCCCACACTCTTGAATGCCTAAAGAAATAAAGTAGCGCATTTATTAACATCAATTGATTTTATTACAACGGTAAGCGTTTGATCTTAACAGAAAGAGTATTTACAGTGGCCTCGTTTGATTTCTATTACGTTAGTTTATGCATCGTATTTTATTTTATTGTTTCATTATTCTGTAATTTCTACCCGATAATTACGGATCTGTTCCGTGAATCACTCCACACGCGATACATTATTCCAAACACTTTCAACAACCAAACAAATCAAGCATTTGACAAAAATAAGAGTTTAATATATATGATAGCTCGCGGCAAATAGAAACAGATGAAGATATCATTGATAAGCAATTTTTGGGTCGCATTTGCATGTAACTTTGACGTGTAAGCTCAAAACCATTTGCATGTTGATAAGCTTATTTGGAGATAACACGTTGCCATGCATGCAACTCATTTTCCCAACTATAAATGCCCCTCTCCATTTCCACTGAATTACACACCAATTAAGGCTTCTATTTCTTCTTCATAATAAATACAGCAGAATGGCAAAGTTCTTTGTGGTTTCAGCCCTTCTCTTTGTAGCCATCTTCGCCCTCGTAGCAGAGGCTTCTTTCAGAACCACCATCAGCACCATCGTGGAGGAGGAGGACAATGAGCAAAAAGGATCCCAACAATCCCAAAGGTGCCAGCAGCAAATTCAGCAGAGGCAGCAACAGCTTCGCCAGTGCCAGCATTGGTTGTCCCAACAAGGCAGTCGATATGGCATGGACGCCTTGGACGAATACAGTCAGGGTGGACAGCAGCAACAACAACACAGGCATGGGTGGATGTCTAAATATTGATTTTTCTTTAATTCAATCCATTTTTTAAATTTAAAAAATAAAAAATAAAAAAACCAGTTGTTCTTATTATATACGCATACACTTATGTTTTGTTAAATTGAGCAGGCAATGCTGCCAGGGACTTGAGAACCTAGACAGGCAATGCCGATGCGAAGCCGTGAGCCAGATAGTGCAACAACAACAGCGGAGACAAAGACAAGGTGAAGGACAGAGTCAGAGAGGTGAGAGGCAAGAACAAATCGTGGAAAAGGCTAGGTTCTTGCCTGACTCCTGCAACCTGGAGCCGCGTCAATGTCAAGTTCAGAGGCCTAATTACTACTAATACATTGATCATCAAGCTCATAATTAACGAACTCACATATATACAGAATTTTGAATATTCCTATGTATATGTGAGTTCTATGTATCAATAAAGCACTGTATCCGTGTATGTTCTCTTTTTGAGAAGTTTGAGCAATAAAGATAAATCCTGTGGTTTAAAATTGGGAGCCTTTTTTTTAGTAATTCTTCTTTAAACATAACGTAAATTAAAGAGAAGGCTCGAGTTCTTCAACTTTATTTTCTTGACGAAGTAAGACAGACTACTGCTTTAATCAGAAATCAACTACTACACAATGAATAAAAATAAAAAATAAAATTAAAAGGCTAAAAATTAAGGAATAAAAATTTAAAAAAATTGTGAATCACAATGGACGTTCTCTGCACGAATCGTTAGACTAAAAGTGTAGAAGAATGATTCCTTCTTATCATGTATGTGTAACGCCTCCAAACCCCGGGCCTGGTAGCGTTAAATGAGTCATAAATGTCCGGTCAACTGCTTAGACCGTCGTCCTCACTTGGTCTAAAAGGGCTAACCCGAGTTGACAAGACATTATGCCTCACACTTATAAGGGAGTGAGCAGGAAATTACTTTACCAATGTGAGATTTTACAGTATGCCTCAGGGTAAGGCCTCAGTAATAAAAAGATAAAGGTTTGTTTTACATATACATTATTCATGAGCAAGTCCCTATAGACGCAGCTTTCAGTCTATTGGAGTTAAAAGGACTGATGTCATATGATAAAAGAAGCAAGATGTTCATTTGTCAACTCATTGAGGCTTTGATCAAACACTTGGTTTAATAAGTTGGTTAATGAATTAGTTAGGAGTTTAGAAGTAGTTATAACCGATTATAGGTGGTTAAGTTAATGTAATAGCACCTATAAAAGCTAGATCTTACTTAAAAAACACTTCACTTGATGGTTCACAATCAATTAAGCTGTAAATATTTTAGATTCTGCACATTTCCGTCATTATTGATGGCTTTTCCCCCACACTATTGATCTTTATTTCTTCTTCTTTCGTTTTTATTAAATCCTTGCTTTAGTTCAAGGAATTCTACATGGTATCAGAGCTTTGAAGTTTCATTGCTCACGTTTATCTCTGATTCTTGGAGTTTGATTCTCCATCTTCTTTTGTTTCCTGGTTTAGGTTCTTGTTTCATTGTGTTCTTCAAGTTTATCCATGGAGAGTTCACAAAATTAGTTGATCTTGCCGGGTAATCCGATGTATGTTCATCCAAGTGAGAATCCCTCATTGGTTTTGGTGCAACCTCCTCTCACGTTCCATCAGGTGGCTTGATCAGAAACAAGTATTTGTTAGTAGTACTCATTATACATTACTACTATACATGGATAATTGCACAAGTGCATTGTAGTTGTACTTTACAAGTAACTGATAGCAATGTGTATATTGAGCATTCGAAACATGTCAAATACTTTGAAATTTAAAGCCTCTGTAAAATCGAATTTTCAGCTTTATCTTGTTGACTAACTTATTTCCACCTACTGTATAGGTACCATTCGCATACCAATGATTTTGGAAATATGTCGTTTCTATAAGGCAATATATGAGACCCCTTCTGTTAAAGAAGAACAAGCTAAGTGGATTCCGGTAAAAACATCTATCTAGTATGGTAGTTGTTGACGACGTGTTTCTTCGATTTTTTGTTGCTGAATGCTTAGATATGACTTGCGATCCTTGTTGGGGCTCAGAAAAGTATGCTGGTACCATATGTTGTCTCCTCGTGATCCTATGCAGTCAATTCTTCTTAACTCAACATTAGAGGACAAGAATCTCTCTGAGATACCTCATTTTAGGTTAATCTTTTGAAATTTAAGTTCAATTAATTACTTTGGTTTGAGCCTAGGCATCTGATTGGCACTAACTGATAATTATCATTGTTCTGTTGTGATAAAAGGCTGCTGTTGAAACAATTCATTACTATGGAAGTTATTCAGTGGACAGCTCTGTGGAGTACTTTCCAATCTGAGTTTGAGAACGAGAAAAAATGCTCGGTGGCTCTTTATGTGACAAAGCAGCTGAAGATATTCAGTTGAGAGTCATTGAACATATAATTCTCATCCATGAAGCTTTGTTGCATGAAATCCTTAAGTTTCTTAACCTTTTTACTTGATTTTTATCACTAACCTATATATTTTTTTGTTTCTAATGGGGCGCCTCAAAGTCGGAAAGGAAGTCAAAAACGGTGAATGTGATGAATTTGTGTGGCCACATGTCTCACCCGATTTTCCAACGGCTCGAGTGAGTTTCATTTCTATGCATTCTTACTACTTCAAGGCTTAAAGATTCTACACATTTACACAGAGTTTTCTATATGTTGTTGTTAATGCAGATAGATCGTTGTTGTTATGACGGATGGAGATAACTTCAGATGCAAGAAATAGAAATAGATGCAATCAAACACAAATAATCAAAGGAGATAATCAGAAAAACAAGAAGAACACATATTTAACGTGGAAAACCCCTCTCAAAGTGAGAGAGATAAAAAAAACCACGGGCAGAAAAGAGATCATTATTATTATGCACTGAGTTACAGATTTCTCACACACAGACAATGCAACAACAACTGTATTTATAGGCACAAATCCCTAAACCCTAGCCCCCAGGAATATTTGTCTGATCAGCCATAAATACCCTTACACGTGTCCTCCTTTTAATGACACTGTATAGCTGTCACATAACAGAATTAACAGATGTGGGACCGTCGTATTCGGTACTCGCGGACTTCACTCTGGCGACGAAGCTTCAGTAGACTCCACCCTACTGACGCACAGAATTGAATACACTTCTCAGCTGTCCATCACACAGCTGTGTCTTCAGATTGGTTCCACCAGATGTAGAGTTTAAGTCACTTTACTGACAAATCTCCACCTTGACTACTCTCACTAGAGTCAAAACGGATCGCATAACCAGATGTACTTGTACTAGATGCATTCGTCAATGCCAGATGTACTTGTACCAGACTATCTCCACAGCATCCACTCCACTGATCTGCCCTCAGTAGAGTTTCCAGGAACAGATTACAAGCTTTGAATATTCAGTAAGTCCAGGCAAAGCCGAAACTTACTCGTCGAACTCGGTTTAGTGAACATGTCGCAGGATTATCCTTGGTGCCGATCTTCTTCACTACAACCCTCTTCTCATTCCTCAAGAAATGATACCCGACATCAATATGCTTGGTTCTCTCATGATGAACACGATCCTTGGCTAAACATATTGCACTTAGGCTCGTCACAATATATCTCGGCTGATCCGATGCAACCCCAAATCACTGACTAGCCCCTTCAACCAGATACCCTCCTTAGCTGCTTCAGTAAGAGCCATGTATTCTGCTTCAGTAGTTGATAAGGCTACTGTAGCCTGAAGAGTAGCTTTCCAGCTGACCAAATCATTTCCCAATTTAAACACATACCCAGTCATTGATTTTCTACTGTCAACATCACATGCATAATCATCATCACAGTAGCCAGTGACTAGACCAGTATCACCTCCATAAATGAGACCAACATCAGTTGTACCTCTCAGGTACCTGAATATCCTTTTAACAGCTTTCCAGTGTTCCTTTCCAGGTTTAGCCATAAACCTGCAGACAACACTGACTGCCTGAGCCGAATCAGGCCTAGTGCAAACTATGGCATACATCAAACTACCAACTGCACTAGCATAGGGAACTTTTGACATATATTCCTTCTCTTCAGCTGCCTGTGAAGCATAAACAGACAAATGAACATTTGATGCCATAGGAGTATCTATTGGTTTTGCAGTAGACATACCAAACTTGGCCAAAATCTTCTGCACATAACCCTGCTGAGACAAGAACAATTTCTTCTGACTTCTATCTCTCCAGATCTCCATTCCCAAGATTTTGTTTGCTGCACCCAAATCCTTCATTTCAAATTCGGCACTGAGAAGGTTCTTCAGATTTTGAATATCAGACTTCCTTGCAGCAGCAATCAATATGTCATCCACATACAAGACAAGATAGATGTGAGATCCATCTTTCAATAGACTGTGGTATACACAACAATCATAAGGACTTCTGTTGTAACCCTGCTGAAGCTTAAAACTGTCAAACCTTTTATACCACTGCCTTGGTGCTTGCTTCAAACCATACAGTGATTTCTTCAACTTGCAAACATAATTTTCCTTGACAGGAACTTGAAAACCCTCAGGTTGTGTCATGTATATCTCCTTATCCACCTCACCGTGTAGAAAGGCAGTTTTCACATCTAATTGCTCAAGTTCCAGATCATGCTGTGCCACCATTGCTAGTAACACCCTGATTGAAGTGTGTCTGACCACTGGTGAAAATATTTCATCAAAGTCAACCCCTTCCTTTTGACCGAATCCTCTTGCAACCAAACGTGCCTTATACCTGACCCATTCTGCCTTAGTTATTCCTTCCTTTTTCTTGAAAATCCATTTACAAGTCACAACTCCCTTGTCAGTAGGCTGTTTGACCAATTCCCAAGTCTGATTCTTCAATAATGACTCCATTTTATCTCCCATGGCAGCATGCCACTGAGATGCTTCTGTACAGGTCACTGCTTCCCTGTAAGTAGTAGGTTCAGCAACCTCTACCTCCTCTGCAACTTGGAGTGCATATCCAGCCAAATCATCATACCCATATCTCCTTGGAGGTATCCCAACATTAAATCTTCTAGGCCTGCTGGCAGCTAGACTCTACTGATTAATGTTTGTATGATGCCCTACTGAGGTCTCAGTAGGCTGGCTTGGATCAGGTTCTGGTTCATTATCCATATCAGTATAGTGTTGATTTGGATCCACCGATTGTTGCATATCGTAGACTCCACTGAAGCTCCACTGTTTCTCAACACTATCGATTCAAGACGCGGTTTCAGATTCAGTAGACCTCCCCTCTGATGAGTTTAACATAGAATTTTCATCAAACACAACATCCCTGCTGAGGATTACTCTGGACTCTACTGATGACCAAATTCTATATCCCTTCTATCCATCACCATACCCCACAAACACTCCCTTCTTGGCTCTTGGCTCCAACTCCCCTTCACTAACATGATAGTAAGGTGTACTTCCAAAAACCCTTAGAACTGAGTAGTCAGCAGGCTTGCCTAACCACATCTCAAATGGTGTCTTGAGACTGATCCCTGTGCGAGGACTCCTGTTGATTAAGTAGCAAGCTATTTTTACAGCCTCTGCCCAAAATCTCCTTGATAAACCAGCTTGAGAAAGCATACATCTTGCCCTCTCCAGTAGAGTTTGATTCATCCTTTCAGCTACACCAATCTGCTGAGGTGTATTCCTTACAGTATGATGTCTGGCAATACCCTCAGCTGCACAAAATGAATCAAAATCCGTCCAGCAGAATTCCAGACCATTATCTGTACGAAGCTTCTTGATTTTCTTGCCTAACTGATTCTCCACTAGGGCCTTCCACTGCTTGAAGTTACTGAATGCATCACTTTTGTTCTTCATCATCACCACCCAAGTCATCCTTGAATAGTCATCTATGAATGACACAAAATATTTGTGACCACCCAATGACTCAACTTTTGATGGACCCCAGCATTTTGAATGGATATAATCAAGTGATGCCTTTGTGTTGTGCAACCCTACTGAGAACTTACTTCTATGCAATTTCCCAAACACACAATGTTCATAAAAGTCCAGATTCTTGACCTTATATCCCCCATGAAAACCAGCTAAAGAAAGAACCTGCATACCCCTTTCACCCATGTGACCAAGTCTCATGTGCCACACCTGAGTCTGCTGAGACTGGTGAACTGCTGAGGATGCAACAGTAGCAGTGCCAGATACTATAGATCCTTGTAATATATATAAGGTTCCCCTCTTAATGCATTTGAGGACTACAACTGAATCTTTGAAGACATTCAGCTGTCCACTTTCACCCTTGAAATTGAACCCCTTGCTGTCCATTAGACTGAGAGATACCAAATTCTTGGTCATCTGTGGAACATGTCTTACATCTTCAGTGTACAGAATTTACCATCCTCTGTCATTAACTTTACTGAGCCAATTCCCACAACTTTACAAACCTTGCTGTTGGCCATATAGATTTGACCATCATCCATCTGCTCATAAGTGGAAAACCACTCCATGTTTGGACAAATATGGTAGGATGCTCCAGAATCAAGTATCCACACATCATTATGGTGTGTAGAGTCCCCAACAACTAGAACCAGATCCTCATCAGATTGATCAGTAGCCAAGGCTACTGTGCCAGAATTGCCTTCCTGCCGTTTCTTCTTCCTTGGACAATTGGACTTCCAATGTCTCTGCTCCTTACAGTAATTACAGACATCAGTAGACTTAGGACCTTTGGACCCTGAATTCTTTTTCTCCTTCTGTCCATACCCTTTTCCACTATTGCTGCTAGCTACTAGCCCAAGCTTTGTTCGATCGTCGTCCCAAAGCGGCCTTGTGTCTAAGCTCCCTGGCATGTAAGGCAGACCTCACATCCTCTAAAGCTACTGTATCCTTCCCAACTATGAAAGACTGTACAAAGTTTTCATATGATGCCGGTAATGAAACCAACAGGATTAGGGCTGCATCTTCATCCTCAATTTTAACATTAATATTCCTTAAATCAAGTAATATTTGATGACGGTCGAATTACACCTAGTAAAGTCATCAATATTATCCTTAAATCGAGCTTAATTATATATACATTATATTAAATCACATGTTTATAGTGTTTATTTAATGTTATGTGATTTATGAGATATAATTTGGTATTTATCGATTTTTATTATTTAAATATGATTTACTGTGCGATAATTATTGATTTTATAGATTACGGTGAATCGGAGGATATCTACCGACAAAGGAAGTAAATCTCAAGATAAATCGGAGCAGAATCAGATTCATTAAAAGATCGAGATTGACGTAGCACGAAATGTGGAGTAAGGAGCAAGAACTGCCAGCGAGCCAATCAGAAGCAAGCAGGCTCACTGGCAGTGAGCTATGAGTTCGTTGGGGGGTGAGTCAGGGGCAGACTGGGGATTTTCTGAGGGTGATCTTTACAAGTTTTAGGGTTTTCAAATTTATCTTTAGGTCGGCCTAAGCCTCTATATAAAGGATCAGCCACGAATTTCATTACGATGACTCTAGAAACACAATATTACAATACTCTTAGTTTATCAATATAGTTCTTCTTATTTTATATTATGTTTCTTCATCACGGAGGTGATGGATTCATCGATTAGAGATCGCATTGAACGATTGGAGGACCCTCCGTCTACGAGGGTAATGTCTATCCAAATATGTCGTTTTTATTCGTAGATCTATTTTATTTCGTTATGGAGTAGTCGTTTGTGTATTGATTTCATGATGTAGTTAATTAACAAACCCATATTCATGTAGATCTAAGTCGTACGAAGGCGTTTTACGAGCAAATTCTAGAGCCACCGGTCTAGATCTACCACGGTCTATATGGTTAGATCTAGCCATCAAGATTCTAGTAATTTTTTGTGAATGACTTCGGCTACGTCGTGCTTTCTGTTTTTCATATAAACATATAATAGATCCGGCCAATTTGTTACATCGTTCTCGTAAATTAATATGATATATTATGAAAATTATCATGTTACTAGGACATTAGTTAGCCGATCGTTTAGGAGGTGTGCCAACCCGTCCACGGTGGTTGCCTAGACGAGGTGAGGATTTTAGATCGGCATCCCTAGTATAGCATGCTTGTTATATGATGTTCTATCCTGTCCAAGGAAGGATTCGTAATTAAGTATAAGGATCTTTTATCCGTTCACGAATTATATCCAGTTTAGGGGATGGCTCCCGTAGCCAGAATATAATCAACCTTAATGTCTTTTCTATCTCGGCTTAGATATACATATATGGGGGAGTAATTACTACTAGCGTAATCAATACCGTTTGTTAGAGTCTTATAAAACCTTAAAAATAAGTGTTTTAGTATTTGTGTCGTATTGTTAGTTTATGTGTTTTCTATCATGTCAACCTTTATCTCTACGTTATAGTTGGTCGTAGACCGCCCTTTAATCTATTTTTAGTTTAATAACGTATAAGAGTCATAAAACAAATACGGGCGATTCCCGAGAATCAAGCGAGCTCGCGGGCGAGCGCGCGGCAGCGGTCCCGGCGGGAGCCGGCCCGCTTTTTTACGGGCGTTTCGTCCGTATTGTTTTACACAGCTTCTGCTTTGTGTTTTTGTATTTTTCATATTTTTAGAGTCTGTTTTAGTTTAGTTTTTATTTATTGAGTCTAGTTAAAGAATTAGCCTTTAAAGTTTCTAATTGTTTATTGTTTTTGTTATTTTTATCGATTTTAGAGTCTCGCCAAAAGGCAGTAGCCTTGGCGTATTTAATTGTTTATTGTTGTTTTTGTCTTGCAAATAAAATAAAATAAAATATAAAAAAAACAACAAGCTACCCCGATTTCTAAGGATCCAAACAAAGAGCAAGGCGAGGAAAAATCTGAAGGAGTACATCAATCTGACTCAGACATGGAAGGATTACTGAATGAAGCCAACCAGGTAAATGGAAATAATTTTAATAATGCAAATTTTGTTAACCAAGTTGTGGCTGCATGGGAAAGGCGTACTTTGCAAAGCTATGCAACGCCTACCATTGAACAATTCATTCCTGCTATCGTAGTGCCTGAAAATGCTGCTGAAGTTTATCACCCGAAACCTAATGTCATTCAAATGGTGGCAAACTATTCCACTTTTCATGGTATCCTGAATGAAGATCCTGGCATTCACGTGATGAATTTCTTAGAGATCGTTAGTACCGTCAAGCCAGAACTGGTTCCTGAGGATAACATTAAGCTGAAACTTTTCCCGTTCACTTTGAAAGATAAAGCTAAGCAATGGATTTTCTCTTTAGAGGCTAGATCAATCATGACCTGGGAGGAACTGCTACAAAAGTTCATGAATAAGTACTTCCCTATAGGAAAGACCTTTAAGTTACGCCAAGATATCATGGGTTCAAGCAGCAACTTGGGGAGAATTTTGATCAAGCTTGGGAACGTTTTAAGGAGTCCATGAGGAAGTGCCCTCATCATGATATCCCTCTATGGATTTTAATGCAAACCTTTTACCGTGGATTGAGAGATACGGAGAAGATAAGAGTAGATGCCTCCAGCAATGGAGCGTTTGTTCTTTTATCTCCTAAGGAGGCACAAGGAAAGATGGAGAAAATAGCAATGAATAGCCAATGGGGAGGTGGTGAAATAGCAACTGTGAAGATGGCCGGTAATTAATTTGAGGAGGATGTATCTCATAAGATCCTGCATACTCTATTGCTCATAAATGATAAGGTGGATGGTATGCATGAGAGGGTTCAACGAGTGGAGACTGGAAAATGGACGGAAACGATTAATCAACTAGAGAATACGGATACTAAAGAAGCCAATTACATTGGGAGACAGGGGAATCAATATGGCGGTTACAAACCAAATCATGAACACCCTGAATTCCGATGGAATGATCCAAATGAAAGGGTAAAACCACACAACACTAATGTACCTCAGCAAGCTAAAACTTATGGTTAGGAAGTTGCACTTGAAAAGATGAGTAACACAACGTCTGACACTGTGAATCAATTAGCAAATTCCTTGACTGACTTGGCTACAAACTTTCACCAATACTGTCAAAAGAATGATGCCAAAGTCACCAACCAAGAAGCCTTAGTCCGGAATCTCTCTCATCAAATAGGACAA
The DNA here is from genome assembly GCA_036785695.1 of Gentiana straminea. NCBI lineage: Eukaryota > Viridiplantae > Streptophyta > Magnoliopsida > Gentianales > Gentianaceae > Gentiana > Gentiana straminea. Next base: position 1,916,357 of record JAVUPR010000439.1, read on the forward strand.
TTAGCTGAACAACTGTCAACTAGACCTCCTGGGGGATTCCCCAGCAACACTAATAGGAACCCTAGGGATGTGAATGTGATAATGACTAGAATTGGAAAGGAGCTTACCCCACCAATCCCAAAGAACAAGGAAAATCTAGAAGATGTTAGGGATGATGAGAAAGATCCTGAGAAGGCATTTACACCTTTTGGAACTGAAGAAACATGCTTAGAAAAGCCCCCCGACGAGCAATTATCCTCCAATTTAGGGAATAGTGATTGCGCCGCAGTATCTTCGCAAGGTGAGGTTGTTAAGGATGAGAAGAAACAACCATGGTTTAGAGATTATGTGAATTATTTATCCAGGAGATATGTGGCCTCAGAATTGAACCAACAGCAAAAGAAGAAGTTCTTTGCGGACCTTAAACACTACTATTGGGATGAACCATATCTTTTCAAGCGATGCTCAGACAATATCATTAGAAGATGTGTTCCTGAGAGTGAATTCCTCGATATACTTAAACATTGCCATACTTATGAAGCAGGAGGACACTATGGAGGGGACAAGACTGCTGCTAAAGTTCTCCAATGTGGTTTTTACTGGCCCAATCTATATAAAACTGCACACAAATATGCAAGATCATGTCATTCATGCCAAATTATGGGAAATATCTCGAGGAGACATGAAATGCCACTGAGGAGTATCCTAAAACCAGAACTCTTTGATGTATGGGGAATTGATTTTTTGGGACCTTTCACTTCGTCTGTTTCAAACCGCTATATTTTGGTGGCGGTCGACTATGTGTCTAAATGGGTTGAGGCTATTGCTTCACCTACCAATGATGCAAAGGTTGTACTGTGGTTTTTAAAGAAAAACATCTTCACGTGGTTTGGAATCCCTCGTGCCATCATTAGTGATAATGGGAGCCATTTCTGTAATAAGCCGTTTGAGAAGTTAATGGCCAAGTACGGGGTGAGACATAAGTTAGCTACCGCTTATCATCCTCAAACAAGTGGTCAAGTTGAGGTCACGAACCGAGAGATTAATCGCATCCTGGAAAAAATTGTGAACCCAACAAGGAAAGATTGGTCGTTGAAGTTAGATGACGCTTTATGGGCTTATCGGAATGCGTATAAGACTTCCATAGGTATGTCCCCATACCAGATTGTTTTTGGGAAAGCATGTCATCTACCGGTTGAACTTGAGCACCGTGCCTTATGGGCTACTCGTATGTTGAATTTAGATGAAAGTTTAGCCGGAGAAAAGAGATTGTTGGAATTAACTCGCCTAGAAGAGTTTCGCATTGAAGCTTACGAGAAAGCTCGAATCTATAAAGAGCGCACTAAGAGATTTCATGATAAAAAGATCCTTGCCCGCACCTTTAAAGTGGGTGATTTGGTTCTTGTTTACAATTCGCGCTTGAAACTCTTCCCGGGCAAGTTAAAATCAAGATGGTTTGGTCCTTATAAAGTGAGTAAAGTATTTCCTTCCAGAGCTGCAGAGGTAAGTCACCTAGATGATCGAAAAACTTTTATGGTCAATGGTCACTGATTAAAGCATTACCTTGGGAATCATTTTGAAAGAGAGGAAGAAGTACTTACTCTAAGAAATCCTAGTTACAACTAGACCATCACGTGAGTACAGTCGAGCTAACGACTATAACCATAGAACTATTTCTTAAAACTATATTTTTGATTTGTTTTTGTTTTTGCTTTTAATAAAGTAGCATGAGACTATTAAGGTTTTTTTTCATCTCGCCATGTTCCGAGTCTCAGTTCGGAATAAACGAGGTTTTTTCCTTGATAGCCGCCATGTGAGTTTTGTAGTTTTAACTCTTTGGTTTTCCTTTTCATTGGTTGTATGAAATAAAGTGGCTTAATTTGTTTTTGGATATTCTATATCTAATTACTACCACGTTATTTTATAACTTCCATTGACATGTTATTAACGGTTTCGTGGAGTTTCTGTTTGGTTTGCTTAAACAGGTTTTCGTTTGCTTCTCCACGACGTGCTTGGACTACTACTATATTCTACATTTACTTGAGAGCCGTTTCCAGAGCTAAGTCTTTTTTTCTTATTCTCATTCTTCTTTGTCATTAGGGACAATGCCAAGTTTAAGTGGGGGGTAGGAGACTTAGCCATGATGTGTTATAATTGAACAATTGAATGAAACAGTGAAAAATGAAAAAAAAAAAATTGAACAAATGCCAAATTAATTATCTCGTACCCTTAGAATTGTGAGTTCTTATACATAGAATTAGTAGGAAAGGAACCAGGTTGCATGAGTACGTGATCATTTTATACTTATGTGAATGTAAATTTAAGGATATTCATGCCAACTGTTGCAAGTAGTTGTTTATTATTCGATTACTCAATTTGAATCGACGAATACCGCACGAATTATAATAACTGAAAGAATTGTGTGTACATTGCGTAGATGATTGGTTATGTAAACTTAGTGTCGATATTTATCTGCTGATGTATTCTTATCTTCTGGCCATTAAAGCGGAGTAATAAGCTTGAGAATTATCTGTGTTTTAACAATGCGTTAAACACTGGCTTGTAGTAACATTACCAAAGTAGCCCCGAGCTTGTGGTAATATTCAATGCTATTGACTAATCCGTGAGAGGGGGATTCTTGCAATGCATACTTTACTTTTAAAGCAAGTTTCTTTCTTGACAAGTTTTAATACTTGAAATTATGAAACTGCGAAGAAATTCAACTTTTTAAGAGGCTTTGAGTATTTCTCGGTCTCCGAGTCCAAAAACCTTCTGGATGATGCTCTTGCTTATTGCACCATGTCTTTACCCATTGCGAGGCTTAAGAAGTGGGAATGCTGATGTTGGTAGGTTAAGACTGCGAAGTTAGCATAAACTTTAATCTTGCCACGAATATATAAAACTGAATGCACATGCACACATCACTTCGATTCATAGCAAATAGTGAATAATGGATACCTTATGAGCATGAATGGTATGAGTTGACTCGAGTTTCTTGCGTAAGTATGATTTGACCATGGAAAATGTTGTCTTGGGGAATGACTTATTGATGCTTTGTTCGGGACGATCAATATTGTGTTCAGCTGGTCAAGATGGTCCCTCAGTGGACTCCCTTCATGCATCTTCAAACAGAACAACCTCTGTTTCAACAACAACTTGTTGGTCAGTGACTTGGTCATATACAGGCTTTCAAGCTTTTTCCACAACTTGGCTGCGGTGTCTTCCTCAGCAACCTCAGTGATAACATCATCAGATAAGCACAACATGATGGTTGAATGTGCTTTCTCTTCCAGACTTGCATAATCTGCTGCACCTGTATTTGGTTTGTCAGATAAAGGACTCCACAAACCCTGCTGTTTCAACAGTGCACGCATCTTGATTTGCCACAGACCAAAACTGTTTCTTCCTGTAAATTTATCGATTTTCACGTTTTCTGCTGACATCTTTTCTTGCCAAAGATCACAACTTTATCACAGATCCTAGAACCTTACCGAAGGTCTTTGTGAAGATGAAGTTGATCGTAGAGATTGTTTTCTCCAGAACCTCTCTCTGATACCACTTGTTATGACGGATGGAGATAACTTCAGATGCAAGAAATAGAAACAGATGCAATCAAACGCAAATAATCAAAGGAGATAATCTGAAAAACAAGAAGAACACAGATTTAACGTGGAAAACCCCTCTCAAAGTGAGAGAGATAAAAAAATCCACGGGAAGAAAGGAGATCTTTATTATTATGCACTGAGTTACAGATTTCTCACACACAGGCAATGCAACAACAACTGTATTTATAGGCACAAATCCCTAAACCCTAGCCGCCAGGAATATTTGTCTGATCTGCCATAAATACCCTTACACGTGTCCTCCTTTTAATGACACTGTATAGCAGTCACATAACAGAATTAACAGATGTGGGACCCTGCTGTATTCAATACTCGGCATACTTCACTCTGCTGACGAAGCTTCAGTAGACTCCACCCTACTGACGTACAGAATTGAATACACTTCTCAGCTATCCATCACACAACTGAGTCTTCAGATTGGTTCCACTAGATGTAGAGTTTAAGTCACTTTACTGACAGTTGTGATGGTACCGTGGGTGTCTCATTGTATGCGTTATTATTGTGGTGCGGTTGATAGTTGCTATTGTGTTATGTATATGTACTTTTATCGGAACATGGTGAATTGTAATAAATTATGTATTGTTTAAAAGAAAGAAGTTATAAGGTGTACAAAGTACAATGTTTATTTTCATGGTTTATGGTTTATGTGTGAAGCAATTATGGCCTGCATTAATGTTAATTTATGGCCTGCATCCAATTGGTCATTACGGCATGTATGTGCATGCCGCGGCAGATGATTTTAGTGATTTTACGGCATTCTTTGTACGTTGTTATTTGACGTACATAGGCCATTTATGGCGTGCTTTGGTTTGAGTTTACGGTGTGCTCTTGCATGCCTTGAACAATTTTTTCTATTGGGCTCAAACTGTATTTACGGCGTGCATTTCAGATCTTCTATGGCTTACAAAAGCATTTGTAATTTTCAACATAGATTTACGGCGTGTCCATCAATGGCTTGCATTTGTGCGCCGTAATTTACCATTTATGGCTTGCCTTGCACGCCGTAAATTGGTAAATTCCTTGTAGTGCAACAACAAGAATTATCATCATTGCAGCTGGTCAATGAAGAGTCAGTTGATCACCCAGAACAAAGTTGGATTCATTGATGGTTCTATCACTAGGCCAGCTGCTGATGCTCCAGAATTTCAAGTATGGCAGCAATGCAATGCCTTTGTTAGTTCTTGGCTAGTCAATTCTTTAATTCCTTCTATAGACCAAAGTATCATGTTCAAAGCCACAATTAGGGAAATTTCGTTAGATCTTGAGGCTAGGTTTTCAAAGCTTGATGTTATAAGAATCTCTGATATGTTGGAGGAGGTTCATACTATAAAATGATTTCGAACTTCATTTGGGTTAATTTACTTGAGAGTATAGGTAAAGAAGATATGAGCTGCCAACCTAACAAAGGGCATTAATATATGTAAGACAATTTTTATACTTATTTTAACAGATTCTCTATTCTATAGTATTAAAAACCACTCTTTTTTTAATTCTGCAGATTCCTAATTTAGAATAAATGAATCAAAATATATGAGAATATAATTTGTTGTACATGCATTGCACAATTTACGGATTCTATATTTTAAAGATCTTTTAGAGAATTCTGCAAATGATTTTTCGTGAAACGGTAAGATTTAAATCCCTATAATACAGATGTATCTTTAGTTTAGTATTGTAATCTACTGCAAGTACTTTAAAGGCTATAGAAGATAAAGAGGCTAACACATAAACATGAATATTGGTTGTGTTCTTCAACTTTATATTTTTTAAGAAATAAGACAGACTGGCGGACCTATATACAACTAAGAGGGGCAACTGCCCCCATTAATTCGAAAAAAACACACTAATATATGTACAATGCATATAGTTTTCTCCCCTTAATTTTTTTATTTGCCTTTAGAAATTTTTTCGCCCCTTACCTGAGATCTTGTGTCCACCCCTGCATGCTTGTCTAGTAAACAATTTTTACATTATTAGAAGATAAAGCCGGAAGACATAAACAAAAGAAGAGATAAAGTTGTTATATGAAGATAAAGTTGATTAAATTTAATTTATAGTGTTTATCTTAATTTATTCAAATAAATAATAACAGTTTTATCTTTATTAGGATATATCTCCTATATAAAGGAGCAGTACTATATTATTGATAAATTGAATAAAACATCAGTTTCAGAGTCTTCACGTTTCCGTAGTGTTCTCTTTATCTTCATGGTATCAAAACCAGGGGCACGGGTTCGAGTTTCTTAACATTGGCGAACCCTCGCCCGATCCTTCTTCCGCTTTACAACCATTTCACCAAAAACCTCAATCATAGCCCGACCTTCTTCCATCATTATCCATCATTAATGAAGTCTCCATAGCAACCTTTACAGCTAGATTATCTCTTTCTGATATTATGATTTGATACGCCTGACCCGTAAAAGAGTCTGTGGATCCCTAATTTGGCCTATACGGAGGCCTAATACCGGATACGGTCCTTGGCCCAACGTGTCCGTACCGTCATAATCCTGATAGGGGCCAAGAACCAGTCAACAAGCCTTTAGCCGGCATCCATTAAGCGCGACCTGAAGCAGCTGGGAGCTGGCCAATTCGCCCCTCATCTCATAAGTCCTCTAGCTCGGACCAAACCCGCTCGACTAGGTGAAGAAGTATATACATGAAGACTACAAGACTCAAACTCAGACTCAAGCTTAGCAAAATGACCAAGTATTGGGTCCGCCCCAATCGAGTCCGCCAAGCGAGCTGTCTAGATTAACTATGTCACATCATACTTAATTATGTCTTGTTATACTTAATCTAATTGTAATTAGTAGTTCTCCTATATATACCGTGGCACAATGTAACATAAAGACACATGTTATTCAATACAAGCAAATACATTATGCCAATTTTTCGACTCCATCCTCGCCTTTATAGAGCTTTGAGCCCGACCACCATCCATCATAATCGCCGCCGTGCACCACCGGAAAAATCACACATAAACAGCCAGATATCCACACTAAACAACCATTACCACCATCGTGATAATTACGACATTATTAGTTGGCTCTGTTACCGGGAAAATCATTGTTATTCATTGTTTTCCGGTAGAAACGCCACCCAGAAATCATCTATGCGGCGGCTCCGGTGAAGGAAAATCAACCCATTTTGGTTTTCCGACCAATTCAACGCCAAGAATCTCAAGATTTCCAAGAATTTCCCCAAGAAGATTGCTATCACATTCTTCATCTTAGTGAAAGCCTTACAAATTTAGCATAAAAGCTCTGAGTGTGCGCTTGAACAATCGCCATTCTCATTGGATTTACGTCAAAAATCTTGTCAAAACCTTCACCATCTTCAAAAAGCATTTATTCAGATTGTAAAAGGTCGGAGATATAATCTTTGAAGTTTGCGCTTGATTTATCTCCACTCTTCTTGGATTTCCGGCAAGCTTCTCGCCGGAATCATCATCAGCATTGCCAGAATTTTCAGGTTTGCAGTGCCAGCACTTGCATTACTCTTTGCGTGTTTCAGAAGCCATATATCATGTCAACATGGCTTGAGATAAGTCATTGGTGCCAGCTACCCATGGCCAAAAGTCACATCAAAATCCACTCAGAATTGATGATGTGACAGAAGGTGTACACAACAAAGGCAAGCCTAATGATGACTTGCCCCACGGAGATGATGTCCGCTAGTTCATCAATGAGAAAACCAATGCCCAAAACACACTTGAGGCTGTGAAGGGAAAAAAAGGGAAAAAAATTACAGGAAGTTCCCGACAAAGGTGAGATCACGGGGTGACTCCAGACAAAGAGGCGACTACCAGCGTAACGCAAACACAGCTACTGTTTTGGCTTACATATAGTACGTTGAAAGGATGGCAGAGGGGAATCAATACCTCATCCCTCCAGGGTTGTCCCAAACCAATCAAGGGCATGCCCACACCAAGAATTCCACCACCAATGAAGCAGCCAGCTTCAGTCAACGATGATCCTCCTCGGCGCTCTCAACGTTCGAATAGAGAATAACGCTCTCAAAGAGATGGGAGAATTGACTCCTTGGAGAAGCGAACTCAAGGACGAAGATCGGCACTAAATCACCTTGGGCCTTAGAACAGCGAGCATAAAGAGCGTAATGTAGCCCCTAGGTGAGAGGGAGAGGAACACAGAGCTAATTGCCAAAATGTTAGAGATAGGCTAGGGGAACAACACGCCGAATGTCACAACCAATCGGAAAGGGGAGCTCGATCAGAGCATATATCCAGACATTCCGCTGTGCCGTCATGGGAAAATAAGTTTGAAAGACTCGAAATGCGGCTCAAGGATACAGAAAAGGCAAAGCTTGTGAAAGAGAACATGACAACTTGGGGCACCAGCGTCCTCACCGAAAAAATTCTGAAAACAGTGCCGAAGGGGGGGGTATCCACTATCCCAATTTCTAAAATTATCAGGGTACGATCTACCCTTACGATTGGCTCTCCGTATTCCAGAGCAAGATTACTTTGGTGACCCAAAATGAATCCGTCTAGTGCATCTCTCTTGTAGGCACTATATAGGAAAGAGCGGCAACATGGATCCGCAATCTGCCCCCTACATCGATACGCTCATGGGATGATCTGCAATACTAATTTATCAAGGAATTCAAGTCGGTAGGAAGACCGAAGAAAATAATTGACAACTTGTACGAGGTCCATCAAGAAGAGAATGAGTAGTCCCGAGGTCATTATGAGTAATTCAATAAGGTCTATGCACAGACCAGAGGAATTCAGGATAAGGAAATCATTGCCAGCTTCTAGAGGGGTTTGGTCAAAGGGGGCTTAAAAACTGAATTCACTCTACGACCTCCTGTAAACCTGTAGGATATGCTGGACAAGGCCCGGAAATATGGCATATCTAAGCCGGGCCCATCAACGTCATTGGGCAGAAGGAAAACCAAGGTCGATCCTAACCCACCAAGAAAAGATCGGCTAAGAAATTGGGATCACAACCTCAAGAAGTCGCAGAAATTCAGGGAGAAGGATGACACTCCCCTCAACACTCCTCTGTGTTAGATAATGCACGAGATTAGGGACCACCTGCCGAATCCGCATCCCATGAAAGCCGATGCTAAAAGTCGTGATGAGTCATAATACTGCAATTATCACAAGGATCACGGCCATACCACACAAGAGTGTTGGGTCTTGAGGAATGAAATTGAGAAGATGATCGCTCAGGAGGACCTAGACAGATTCAAGAAAGATGATAGGAATTCCAACAGAGGCAACCCCTGGCCTCGCGAGTGCATAAACGAGATTCAAGTCATCCTTGAATCATTTCCCAGCAACAATCGGCTCAAAACCCAGATCAATATGAACTAAAGAGGTTTTGAGAAACCGATCATATTGGGCAACTCAGAGCAGTCTCTCTCATTTACCCACAGCGAGTTGGAGGGTCCGTCATGGGCTATGGATGTGCCTTTTGTCATATAAATGGGCGTCAGCAGGACTGGCATTAACAGAGTCCTGGTGGACACAGGCACCAGCCGAGACATTCTCTAGTACGACTGTCTTAAGAAGCTCGGTTATGGTGGGTCTAGGTTGAATCCTTACAATGGCACACTCGAGGGATTCTAAAATTATAAGTTTTGGGTTATGGGCGCCATCGACATAGATGTACAGATATGTGATTATGAGCCTAGCAGAAGTGAGAAGGTAACTTTTCTTGTGGTCGACCTTCGGTCTCATTACAACATGATCTTAGGACTTCCGGCCCTTAGTCATTTTCAAATGGTCTTCTCTGTGCCACACGCGAGAGCCAAAGTTTATGCCAAAAATAAGGTTGGAGTCGCCATTATTCGTCCATAGAGGTTGCTCGAGCACGATACCCAGTACCGGACTGACAGTAAGAAGGCTAGAGCTAATCAACCTGAGCTCGTAGCAGGCCCAAACCAGGTAAACATAGTCATGGAGCATGCCCCAACGGAAGTCGAATGTGAAACTTTGTAGGTGAGGGACGAGCCGGATTTCACTACTCAAGATGAGTTGTTCAAGGTCATAGTAAACGAAGCCTACCCTGACCAAAGAATCAAGATCGGAGCTCATCTATCAGAGGATGAAATAGAGCAGTTAATTTCTCAGCTCAAGGCGAATTTAGACGCCTTCGCCTAGGTTGTAACCGATATAAGAGGTGTTGAGCCTGAAGTCATGATGACGCTCTAAATGGTACCAATAATTATATCTATATTCACCCTGAATTCTGCTCAAAAAAGGATAGATAGGCTCGTTATTATGTGGAATATGTGTTAAATGCTATGTGAGTGTTTCCAGGATCGTAATTCTGCATCTATGCTATTCTCTCGAGGTTTTGGTACTGTTTTGTCTCGTTTTGCATGTTTTATAGGATGTACCGGATCTGGAGCATTGAAGAGTGGATCTGGACAGAAAGAAGTACATTGGGCCAAGTAATTAAAGTCCCAGAAGAAGCCTGCTGAAGAAAAAGGAGAAAAGAAGGCCCGGTAACCTAGAGGCTAGGCCCGGTAAACCGGTGTCTTGTTCGACATGAAATTGATTCTGCCGTATTATCTAAATCGGTTAGGGTTTTAAAGAGTCTTAAGTCGGTCATTGTATCTATATAAGGCCGCGTTTACATATTATTGTATAGAATTTCATATCTTATCAAATACATTATATATATTGATGAAATAAAGTTTTCTTGAGCTTTAGAGAGTTATTTTCGGTTTCCTCCCTTCTCCCATCATCTCTAGCTTGAGTAGATCGAGCTAGATCTCCATTGTTGAAGGTATTAAGCTTTGAACGTTCCTTTATTGTCTTCAATATGGTAGATCTATTCGTATTTATGCGTTTTAGTTAATCTGCATGTTTAACAACCCCATAATTTACTTCTTTTAATCGTACTGAGCAATGTAGATCCAGAAATTAGGAAAAGCCGCCCCCAGTAACTCGGCGGTCTATACTGGTTTACCGGGGCATGTTTTAGAAAACCTAAACTGAGATTCACTACAGTTATGTTGATCGGTAGGAATAATTAAAACGAGTAATAGGTCTGGCCAATCTAGTATTCGTAATTCATAAATTAACATGAAGGACTGTTAGTGAAGTGTTAATTAGGACATAGTCTTGAATGGACCCTAGGAACGTGCTGGTCAATGTCGACAGCTGTATAGGCGGGTTAGCGGTATGAGTTAGCGCTCAATATCGGCAGTTCTAGTTCTTTATGCATATGGGCTATTACGGACCAATTAAGGAGGGTAGCTTGCGTATAGATTGTCTACTGCCATTGTTGGAGTAGAAAGGAGTAGGAATTGCACCCGTAGATGATAATGATAATTAAAATGAAATCTCACGATTAATCTAAGGAAATTATGTGAGGAAGTAAACGTAACGATTAACTAATCCAAGTTAGTAGATCGGTAAGGAGAGGAGAGGTATACCATGTTTGTTTTCTTTTATGTTATTGTTGGTCAACGACCGCCTCTATGTTGCTTCTTAATTAGGTTAGAATTGTTTATACTTATGGTTGCATTGTCTCTGTGGGATCGACCTTGACTCGCATTTACTATACTACGATGTACCTAGTATTCTTTCTAGTAATATCGACATTAGTGACTTACACGCGATCAAGATTTTTGGCGCCATTGCCGGGGACAATGGTCAGTTGTAAATATAAACATTTTAATTCTAATTAAGAAGTCTTTTTTGTTTTATTTTATTTTATTTTGAGTCTTGAGTCATTCTGTATCAAACCTGTGTTGTTAAACTGCCAGAAAAAGAAATTTCAGGGCCGGTTTACCGTGGTAACCCCCGGGTTACCGAGGCCTGAAAAATCGATTTCTGTACAGTTCCTGTTATTCTGTTTTATTCCATGTTGATTTTAGTTAGTAGGTCCGCAACAGTTGGGATCATACCCAACTGAAACGGAAGTTGCTGACATTTTCCTTGTCTTATTTTGTCTTTTCGCAGGTAGGTCAGAACACCTCAAAAATTCGATCATATCAGAGTTGAAAAAGAGCAAACAAGTCAAATCGGAGGTCTACACGCAGAGTTATGGTCAATTTACTGAAGACAATCTATTACCTAACCACCTATCAAGCCGAGCTTCGAGCAGCTCGGCTCGTTATGCGTTTTTCACCACAAAAATGGGATATCCTGTTGAACTCTCATTCCCCCCTTTTCCCAAAACCCTAGTCAACATTCTCTTCTTCCCCTTCACCCTTAGATTAATTTCTACACCTAATTTACTTAGATTAAGCTAAAATTAGCTTAGATTCTTAGCTCAACTCTTGGATTTTGGTGTGTTTTGGATCATCTTATTCCCCAAAGTGACACGGGTGTTGAAGCTTGGAGAACATCAACTCTTTGCGTTTTTTTTTTTGTAATTGATTTCGTTTCCTCTCACTTCATGGGTTTAATTTCTTGTTTGATTCTTGTTTTTGTAGTTGTAATGAGTAGCTAATTACTCATAGCTAAATCATGTGATAGTTGAAGAAATCACCCTCTTGTTGATTAATTGGATTGGGTAGTGTTTAATTGTTGTTATATCGATGAATTCATGTCTTAAAACTTGTTCTTAATGCGTGAATTAGCTTGATCACCTAGTTCATGAACACACACACCACTTTTATAAATGTAAGTTGCGAAGGGGTGTGGGAAAATGGGTTTTAAGATCGTTATTTACAATTGACTGAGTTGTTTAGATCGATTGGGTAACGAGGTTTGTCGGTGTAAATCGAGCGGCTCTAGAGCTTTTATCTTGCTCCGTTCAGTTAAATCCTTAAAGGCGGACTGTTGAACCGGGCAAAGGGTACTAGGTTGTTGCATGGCGTCTAGTACTATCTTAGGAGTTTGCACCCATGAACGAGTCGATATAAGCATTAGGATGGTTGGTTGGTAGTCTCCATTCCCAAATAATCGATTAGAGAGGCGAAAGTATTCAATTTGATCGTGATTTGGCTATGTCTCTTTCTCTCTTTATCTCTCGTTTAAATATCATTTTAGTATAAATTTCCATGAACAAACATTTGATTGACCTAAACTAAGTACGAAAATGACTTTGGTATTCGATTGATTCCTCATGGGATACGACCTTGCTCTCCACTATAGTGCTTCCGACCCGGTACTCTGCCGGTTAAGGTTGGTCGTCACTATTTTGGCTATCAAGCTTTCTGGCACCGTTGGGCCTAGGTAGGTTGACCGAGACCAATATGACTTTACAAATGGCTGACCGGACTCTTAGGAGACCCATGGGGATTTTGGAGGATGTGTTAGTTCAGGTTGATAAGTTTGTGTTTCCGGCCGACTTTGTCGTGCTAGATATTGTGGAGGACCCTAGAAATTCACTTTTACTAGGAAGACCTTTTCTAGCTACCGGGGGTGCCAATGTAGATGTGGCTAAAGGTGACATCACTATGAGAGAAGGAGATGAGAGTGTGACCATGAATGTGTTTGATGCCATTAAGTACTCTCATGAAGATGTTGAGGAATGTGACGAAGTTGAGTCCATATATTCTTGTGTTTCTGAAGTTACTAACACACAGGGATATCAAGAACTGATGGACGAGTGCTTAATGAAATCTAACACAATTCATGATGATAATGAAGAATTGCGGGAAGCGGCTTGTGATTTGGAGGCAATGCCTTTTCTATAAGCGTCATGGCACAAATACTTGGAGCTTGGCTACAGTGAGAATATGAAGCCGTCTATTGAGGAACCACCAAAGGACTTGGAACTAAAGCCATTCCTGGAGCACCTTAAGTACGTTTTTCTTGAATCCGATAATTTGTTGCCTTTGATTATTTCTGCGGCACTAACATCTTTGCAGGAAGAAAGCTCATGAAAGTGCTAAGGAGACATAAGAAGGCCTTTGGATGGAAGATAGTTGATATCCGGGGTATTAGCCCCGAGATTTTCTAGCACAAGATCATATTGGAAGAAGATGTGAAACCGGTGAGGCAATGTCATAGAAGGCTTAATCCACACCTTCAAGAGGTGGTGCGTAAAGACATGGTAAAGATGCTTGAGCATGGAATCATCTATGCCATCTCGGATAGTGAGTGGGTAAGCCCTACTCAAGTGGTGCCTAAAAAGGGAGGTATGACTGTTCAACCTAATGAAAACAATGAAATGATCCATACCCGCTTAGTTACCGGTTATCGTGTTTGCATTGATTATCGAAAACTGAATGATGCCACTAGGAAATATCACTTCCCTTTGCCTTTTATTGATCAAATGCTATAGAGGTTACGTGGTCATGCTTTCTATTGCTTTCTTGATGGTTTTAGTGGCTATTACCAAAATTGCATTGATCCTAAGGACCAAGAGAAAACTACCTTTACATGTCCCTATGGTACCTTTGCATTTAGACGGATGCCTTTCGGGTTGTGTAATGCACCCGCGACATTCCAAAGATGCATGACAGCTATCTTTGCGGACATGATTGAGAAATTCTTGGAAGTCTTTATGGATGATTTTTGTGTGTTTGGAGATTCCTTTGATGATTGCTTGCATAATCTTGATAAAGTTTTACAAAAGGTGTGAAGACAACAATCTTGTGCATAATTGGGAAAAGTGTCATTTCATGGTAGAAGAGGGCATAGTGTTAGGCCATAAAATTTCACCTAAAGGGATTGAAGTTGATAAAGCCAAGGTTGTGGCAATTGAAAATTTGCCCATCCCCACGAACTTGAAGACCCTTCGGGCTTTTCTTGGTCATGCGGGCTTTTACCGGCGCTTTATCAAGGATTTCTCCAAGATTGCTAGGCCACTTACACTCTTGCTCACTAAAGACACTCCCTTTGTCTTCACTCAAGAGTGCGTTGATGCCTTTCACATGCTTAAGAAGTCGTTAGTGACCGCACCTATTCTAGTTGCACCTGATTAGTCGCAAGGGTTCGAGTTTATGTGTGATGCTAGTGACACTGCTGTAGGGCTGTTTTAGGTTAGAAAATTGATAAGATATTTAAGCCTATCTACTACTCTAGTCAAACACTTAATCCCGCACAGTCTAAGTATGCCACGACCGAAAAAGAATTGCTTGCTGTTATTTTTGCTTTTGATAAGTTTCGGTCGTATTTAGTTGGATCTAAAGTTATTGTGCATACTGATCATGCTTCATTGAGGTACTTGTTTGCCAAACAAGAGGCAAAACCCCGCTTATTGCGGTGGATTTTGCTTCTTCAAGAGTTTGATGTGCAGATTAAGGATCGAAAGGGTTGTGAAAATGTAGTGGCGGATCACTTGAGTCGTATGACGTTAGATGAGGAAGTGCAAAGGTTTGAGCGAGAAATCAACGAGTCATTCCCGGATGAACAGTTGATGGTGGTTGATGCAATGATTCCGGTTAAAAGGAGTGCTCATGAGCAACAAGGTAAGTATGGTGATCCTTGGTATGCCCCCTTCGTAAACTTTCTTGCTTGTGGTTACGTGGAACCTAGCTTAAAGGATTATCAACGCAAGAAGTTTTACAGTGATATTCGATACTATTTGTGGGATGACCCATATCTATTTAGACATTGCTTGGATGGTATAATTAGAAGGCATGTGCATGATGGTGAGATCATGAATATCCTTTCCTTTGTCATGACCGGGAAGCCGGTGGTCATCTTGCGAGGGATAAAACCGCCCTTAAAGTTCTTCAAAGTGGCTTTTATTGTCCAACTATTTTTCGTGATTCGTATGCTTATGTGAAAGCTTGTGATGTGTGTCAACGGGTAGGTAGGATCTCTAGGAGAAATGAGATGCCCCAAAAACCCATCTTAGAATGTGAGATATTTGATGTTTGGGGGCTGGATTTTATGGGACCTTATCCTTCATCACACAATAACAAGTATATCCTAGTTGCGTGTGATTATGTGTCAAAATGGGTAGAAGCCATAGCATCATCTACAAATGATAGGAATGTGGTCATCCAGTTCATTAAGAAGTATATTTTTGCTCATTTTGGGGTGCCACGTGCTATTATTAGTGACTATGGTAGTCACTTCCACAACCGTCCTTTTAACACTCTTCTAGCCAAGTATGGGGTTAAGCATAAGTTAGGGACAGCCTACCACCCCCAAACTAGTGGCCAAGTGGAAGTGAGTAACCGGGGGATTAAACGTATCCTTGAGAAGACTGTTAATTCACACCCTAAGGATTGGGCAAATAAGTTAGATGATGCGTTATGTGCCCTTAGAACCGTCTTTAAGACTCCCATAGGTATGTCACCTTACATGTTGGTGTATGGGAAGTCTTGTCACTTACCCGTAGAGCTTGAGCATAAGGCATATTGGGCCACCCGGTTCCTAAACTTGGATGATGGTTTAGTTGGTGAGAGGAGTTTAGCACAATTAAACGAGTTAGATGAGTTTCGCCTTAGAGCTTACGAGAGTGCAAGGGACTATAAGGAAAAGACTAAGTTACTTCACGATCGAGCCATTAAGCCCCGTGAGTTTAACGAAGGTGACGAGGTCCTCTTTTATAACACTCGCCTTCATCTTTTTCAAGGAAAACTCAAATCTCATTGGTCGGGTCCTTATATGGTTTCTAAAGTCTACCCCTCCGGTGCCATCGAAATTACTCACCCAACTAAGGGGACAATTGTTACAAATGACCTTAGGATAAAGAAGTATGAGAGACTCCATTTCGATGAGGCACTTGAGGTTATTCTCCTTAAGGACCCCATCCCTTGTGTTGGTTCTTGTGAGTCTTGTCAAGGACTTTAAACTTGACGAAAATCATAAGCGTATAATTCCATCAAAACTTCTTTCTATCCACATTTCCCAACTTTGTGTCAATGGTATAACTTTAAAGTTGACACCGTATAAGTCATTTTGTTGATCCAACGACGTAAAACAAAGGCGCTCGGGGGAGGCAACCCACCATTTATTTCTTTTTGCTTTAGTTTTTGGTGCTAGGAGTGATCTAGGGTGACGCTTTAGGAGTATTGGTACAGTTTTTGAGTGGTTCTTCTTCAAACTGTTATTGGCTTGTCTATTTTTGCATGGATGTTGTTTTTCTTGTTTGATTGTCGTTTCATCGCAAGTCAGTTTCATGTCGTTTCATCCCAAGTCGGTTCCTCTTTTTTGGTTTCATATGATCATGTATGTGACTTTGCACTCTTTTATTATACCGATATTTGTTGCTTGATTTTGGCACGGTGGTTGTTCCCCGTGCACGTGTTTTCTTGGTATTTTTGTCTCATGACTTCAGGTATTCGAGTGGAACTTCCATGGATCTGTCACATACATGGTTTGCGCCTTTCTTCCGGGTTAAGCTAAGCCTTCTTTCCTTTTTCATTCACACACTGAGGACAGTGTTGCATTTAAAGTAGGGGTGGTAGGCTTAGCTATGATATGTGCATCATTGATATTTTAGTCATTGTGTTGTATGCTTAGTGTTTGGTCATTTCTCTAGTAAAATTTGAGAACTTTTTAAAAATTCCATGGACTTGATGTTGCATTCGCATGTATGCCTTCATGTTAATAGGATAAATGGTTTAGTGAATGTTTGAATGCATGTAATTTGTCTTACTACCTTATCTTGGAGATGGGATTTTCATGCACGTATAGCTTCGATTTAATGAGCATGGTAACTACTGACCGATTATGGTTGACTTAGGCACAATTCAGCTACCTAGAACTCATACCATTAACTTCGAGACGAAATAGAAAGGCCAACCTTGGTAGAGTTTGGGATGGCAGTTATTGCGTTTCTTTGACCTAACTAGAATCAAATAGCCATCCTATAACATATTCCACAGTAACCCCTCTAAGCCTTGATAGGATGGTTAGACCCCCATCCGACACTTAGCCATTCGTTTTTAGCCCATAATTTCCAACCTTGAGCCTAATTCATGGTCTGCATTCCCTTGAACACCCTACGAGTTGAGCTTAATCATTTCATATTTTCACACTTGCTTAGGCAAGTGTGGGGTGGTAGAGTGGTGTGTATGTTGAGAGGAGTCGGTATTTTACGAGGTATGTCATGATTTGGAGGGTATGAGCTCGATTTATTTATTGTGTATGTAATGGCCTTTGACTCAAATCTAATAAAATTCAAGTTCAAAAAAAAAAAATCAATCAAAAAAGAAGAAAAAAAATCAAATAAAGTTGTGATAAGTGAATAAAGGTTGAGTCAAATAAAGCCAAAAGTTTTAGGACTCATGTTTTGATTTGTTATATGATGTTGGTGTTTGGGATGAGTCCTTAATTTAGAAACATGATTTCTTTTACATTTTTGCCTCGTTAAACTTGAGACATAGTGCGATATGACATTTTATTTCTTGGATCATGTTTCTAGTTTCATTTTGATCTAGAGAAGGGTAGAGCTAGCTACGTTTTGTATTGTTACACCCTATGATTGAGCTTACTCGTGTTTATCTCTTTGTTGTTTATTCCCCAGAAATTCCCTTCGGTTAGCCCCGTCCTAAGCCTAACGTTACAACATTGCAAGTCCTACTTGACCTTGCTTAGCCACGGTTGGCCCCGATTAGTGGAGATGCTTATGAAGTATGAGCCTATGGTGTAGTCGCAATAACCTAGTATCCATAATCCAAACCGGTATACCGTAGTAAATGTAGGAGAAGCTATTCACACACACACATCCCGTTTGCTTGATAAGGTAGGGTTAAGTGGCAAATATTTACTCTTTTACTTGTCGGTTATCTTTGATATGTGATTGGCTTGACCTACGCTTGTAACGTTGACTCTTTGGTTTTGTTTAAAACGCTCATTTTGCTCGAGGGCGAGCAAACACTAAGTGGGGGGTGGTTGATGAGAGTCAACTTTACTATGTTTTGGTGCATGTTTTAACCCCCGTTTACGACACTTTTGGCTTATATTGGGTAATTTTAGACCATTTATAGGGCAAAATGCATTGCACACTCACTTTGAGGTGAACCGTCACTTTGATGGAAAACATCGGCATTTTACAATGTTTTTTACCCTTTTCGAGACCTATTTATCTTGTGGAATTATGCTCGGTATGTGTTTGAATGTTGTGATACAGGAAATAGGTGACTCGTGAACCCGGAAGTTAAGTAACGAGGCTTAGAAAGACGAAACCGAAGCCCGGGAATGGAAACGGATCAAAAGTGGTGGTGCATTCACCATATGTTCACTTCGTCAGCAATTTGATCCAAGATACAAGCAATTTCTTGACTCGTGGTCTTCATAAAAGTTGTATACAATTGAATGAGCTTTCCAACGCCTTTTTAAGCACTCAAATCGGAGGTCTACACGCAAAGTTATGGTCAATTTACTGAAGACAATCTATTACCGAACCACCTATCGAGCCGAGCTTCGAGCAGCTCGGCTCGTTATGCGTTTTTCACCACAAAAACGGGATATCCTGCTGAACTCTCATTCCCCCCTTTTTCCAAAACCCTTAGTCACCATTCTCTTCTTCCCCTTCACCTTTGGATTAATTTCTACACCTAATTTACTTAGATTAAGCTCAAATTAGCTTAGATTCTTAGCTCAACTCTTGGATTTTTGTGTGTTTTGGATCCTCTTCTTCCCTAAAGTGACACGGGTGTTGTTGAAACTAGGAGAACATCAACTCTTTGCGTTTTTTTTTGTAATTGATTTCGTTTCCTCTCATTTCATGGGTTTAATTTCTTGTTTGATTCTTGTTTTTGTAGTTGTAATGAGTAGCTAATTACTACATAGCTAAATCATGTGATAGTTGAAGAAATCACCCTCTAGTTGATTAATTGGAGTGGTTAGTGTTTAATTGTTGTTATATCGATGAATTCATGTCTTAAAACTTGTTCTTAATGCGTGAATTAGCTTGATCACCTAGTTCATGAACACACACACCACTTTTATAAATGTATGTTGCGAAGGGGTGTGGGAAAATGGGTTTTACGATCGTTATTTACAATTGACTGAGTTGCTTAGATCGATTGGGTAACGAGGTTTGTCGGTGTAAATCGAGCGGCTCTAGAGCTTTTATCTTGCTCCGGTCAGTTAAATCCTTAAAGGCGGACTGTTGAACCGGGCAAGGGTACTAGGTTGTTGCATTGCGTCTAGTACTATCTTAGGAATTTGCACCCATGAACAAGTCGATATAAGCATTAGGATGGTTGGTTGGTAGTCTCCATTCCCAAATAATCGAATAGAGAGGCGAAAGTATTCAATTTGATCGTGATTTGGCTATGTCTCTTTCTCTCTTTATCTCTCGTTTAAATATCGTTTTAGTATAAATTTCCATGAACAAACCGTAATTAGTGAACCCACCACTTTTTCAAATTATTGAGTGGGAGCGGGGAAGGCGACAGCCAACCCCACGGCCTCTACTATAAATGCAAGCACGTGAGAGAAGGGTGACGCCTCGAGCCGCTTTGATTCCGGCCCCCTGTGGGTGGTGTTCACCCCTATCAAAATTCAAGGCTTGGTTTCCGAAAGGATACGATTTTGGGTACTCGTTGAGTCACTGACCGACCCTGCGGTGGCACACTCGGGGCGTACTTTGAGATCTGATATAGTAGGTCACACTCTTTATGGATATTTTCGAAATATCTAGGCTAGCAAAAGGAAGGTAATCAATGATTAAAGACCGGGATGTCTGATTCCCGTGGGATGTTTGATTCTCAAAGTTTAATCATTGAGAGAGATTGTCTCAGTTTGATCATCGCCTCTTTGACTGACCCTGCAGCGGCACTGAGGTGTGAGATTAAATCCTTGGAATGGTAGGATAGACTTTTAACAAGTTTATTATTCCAAAAATAAAAAATCTAGTAATGGAAATTTATTTTTTGAATTTAACTTTCTGTCATGTTTATTTTACAACTTTAATCTCTAGGCTACTAAACAGTTAGTAATATGACTTCATTAAAAATGTGGAAGTAACAAGTACGTTGTAATTATCAAAAGAATGCAGTTAATTTTTCGAAAGAGCCTTTACAAACTTAAGTGACATGGTATAGGTATGTCACGGATGTCACTCGTTTTGAACGAGAGACGACCATACTTAGTCTACAAAAGATGATATAGGACTATCAGATAAATTCATTTAGTGAATTTTAAAAGGTGTATTTACACGGCAAAAATTTCGAATTGAAAGATTGGAAAATCATACATAAGGCGTTTGCTGGTTAGACGGTATTTGGAACCGATGAACTAGTGGGAGCCTTAGTCTCATGATTGTTTTTTATGAATCATTAGAAATGTGTAAAAGACTGCACAAGAGTTTTTCCATTCATTGGAAAAACAAGAATAAAGTGTTACTAGTTAGACAGTATTTGGAACTGATAAACTAGTGGGAGCTTAGTTCTAGAGATTTTGTAATCTTTGAAACATCATGAACACATCATTTCTAGTTAGACAGTATTTGGAACTGATAAACTAGTGGGACCTTAGTTCTAGGTGATGTTCTAATCCTTGAAAAATCATAAATACAAAGTGTCGCTAGTTAGACGGTATTTGGAACCGATAAACTAGTGGGAGCTTTGCTCTTATGATTTTTCGATTAGAAAAATCGAATAGTCCAAGCTAGTAACACTATCATTAGACATCACACAGTTCAAGAGTAGTGTCTACTCAAACGAACTGCTAGTTCAAGACTGTTTCCATTTAAGGAAATTCGAGAATGAGAAAGAATGTTTATACGTGTTAGTCATCTAAACTAAGTAGTTTTAAGGCAAAACCGGAAAATTAATGAATTGGAAATTAGAGGATAAGGAAAGTGATTTCGGATCACTGGCCAATGCATCCTTAGCAATTTTCTCAAAAGCTAAGTTCTTTGGAAGAACTAGGTAGCTTTGCATTAAACGATAAATAAAATAGACAACGGGCAGTTATTTCAGATAGACTGGTGGGAGTGATATAAGGAAATGAATCTCGGATTCAATTCTTGAGTATCACAGAAAATTCATTTTCTGTTTTCGGATTCGTTGGAACGAACGTATTCATTTTCAATAGGATAATTTGTTTGTCTTATTGACGATAACTATAACATTCGTAGCACGAACCCAAGACTCGGACTTTTATTTGATAAAGTCAGAACCACTAAGAAATGCTGAATAGGTATATATATATATAACACATCTTAAACAATATAAACGCAAATGGTTTCCGTATTTAGATAAACACTTCCTTATATACTATTAATTAGTGCATATTCCCTAACGACAAGATATGCAGACTGGATTAGGGTGATTCCTATCTCCCAGTCAAAGGAACCCTGTCTCAAAGGAACAATGCCTAAGTTTCCTTTCAATCGGCAAAGGGTAATAGATTTAAAGAAGTTACAAAGCTTGTTCATATCGACTTTCGGGGTCATATGAAATATACAAGCTAGTAGGAGCTTTTTCAAGTAGTGACATCTAGTCTGAAAACTACTCGAAACTCCAATAAGTTTATCCAAAATA
Source organism: Gentiana straminea (assembly GCA_036785695.1). Classification (NCBI taxonomy): domain Eukaryota; kingdom Viridiplantae; phylum Streptophyta; class Magnoliopsida; order Gentianales; family Gentianaceae; genus Gentiana; species Gentiana straminea. The sequence goes on from JAVUPR010000439.1 coordinate 1,938,286, forward strand.
TTAGGAGGAATCTCTGATTTCACCAGAGATAGGGTATTCCATACTCAAGTATAGGCTTTCTCATAGTCTTCGGGACAGATGCTCGGCCTACCTCCCAGTGGAATGTTTTCACTAAGGGATACACCATAAATTTGCCTTATATAGATATCGATGTGCTACGATACACTGCTTAACTCATTTAAGATATTAGTTGCAATAATAACGGCTTACACATGTGAAAACGAGAAGTCTATCTAGAAGATGCCTACACATTTGTGGATACGGAGTGAATTCGGTTCACTTTACTTCCGCAAATATAGACATTTAGCACTTAGTACTTGAAGGTAGGACTGGAAATTTTGCGTCGACGTTCAGAGCGTGAAATATCTTAATACATTGAGTAAAGGTTGATTATAAAACTCAAAAAATCAAAGAATGACAGTTATACTGTCAAACTCGGTCTGATAGAGTCTATAAATCACAGCTTTGGATCTTGAAGTATTTGTACTCAAGATGTTACTAACTGATTTGTTCAGTCCACATCCAACACCGGCAGTTGGTGATAACACTAATAAAAACTACTAAACTAGATCAGTATATCAATCCACCCCGAACGCAGTGGGAGTATGGTTTGTCCATTACCCACTACAGGACCTTACGGTCTATATGGTAGATTGATGACCTATAGTCCTTCGTGGGCTGTATAGGATCCTGATCATAGAGGTTGGTTTAAAAGCCATAACCCTGTGAATGGAGTTTGATACTCTAGTTCTGTTGAAACTCTTGTAGAACCACCTGAGTATCTCAGGCCCAGTGGGAGTAATTGGAACTACATGGAGAAGAGTCGAATGAATAGGAAAGTTTAACTTTCAATGCAAAGCTGAGTAATTTAGGGGTGATTCCCTAAAAGGTAGAGATTTAACCAGACCGTGATCTCTCTTACCACTAAGTCTTGCTTGATTTCGTCAGAAAGCAGGAAATAGGGGTAATTCCCTAAGACTTCCTTGCCGAACAACAGAATCTGAACTCATTTAGAACAGAAGGGTTTTAGCTAAGAACAAATGACAGATTCGTTACAAAGCAGAAAATAGGGGTGATTCCCTAAGACCTTTTTGCGAGACTAACGGTATCTTAATTTATTCAGAAAGAACCTTTGGCAGGATGCCTGCCATAGCTTATATCCTTTGGGGATTAAAGCAAACATCTAGGTCATTTCAAAGTCATATATTTTTTTAATATGTGGACTTGACCAGCATGTGGATAAGTCTTTCATAGACTGGGCATCAACATTAGTAAAGTAGTATGTAGATTAGTGTTTATGAATGGTAACACTGAAACTGTTGGAAACAACATGGGTGTGTTATCTGAAGTCAGAGGCTAACATGCCATCGGGCTATTTTCTAAAGAATTTGACTCACTCGAATTCTCGAAAATAAGCAATTGCCAATCCCATTCATCCATCTCAATGGTTAAGATGTTCTTGCATAGAGGAATGCAACATTCAACGATGTAGTCTACCCTACCTCTCAGGAATGCTTGTCTAAACCTGCGGATGAATACTAAATGGGATGTTTAGTGAATCCTCAAGTCTTTTCGGGACAATGAGGAATAATATGCTAGTATATTCAGGTGAAAACTAGAATATAAGTGATAACACTGATTCTGGCTTTATGTCAGATTGAGGATGATCGTTAAATCGATCTCGGTTTCAGTGTTTACTCATGTGATAAAGTATTATCCAGTAAGCTAATACCACTTCATTGTGAAAACATTGAAGAGGTAGCTCATAAGGATTTTGCAATCACTAAAGGTCATAAGCATATTGAAATCGTACCACCAGATTAGATGGAAAGGCAACGTTTCGATCCCAAAGATTGACTCAAGCCGCCAACCTACCTGATCAGTGTACCAAGTCACATGGTATTCGGATTCTAAGTACGCGCCGGGTCACTGACCTACCCTGCGGCGGCACACTCCGGTCGAGCTTTGAAGGATGAATTACTAAGATGCGCTTGGAGGGTATGAATCTTGGGGATATGTCTCACTTGTTTTGAGCAAGTGGGAGAATGTTGTAGATATAGATATAAAGGGAGTGCTCTAAAACAATTAATCCACTTGCCTTTTGTGCAAGTGGGAGATTGTTCGGTAAAGTTAGGGGTGAACATGGTCCGGTTCGGCCGGTTTTTTCCGTTTTTTAAAACCAAACCATTTTATACGGTTTTCAATTTTCGAAACCAAACTAGAACGGTTTTCAGACGTAAACCATTTGTTCGGTCCGGTTTGGTTCAGCTTGGTTCCGGTTTTTTACGGTTTTTCTTTAACAATTAAAATTATTGATAGGAAATCACAAATTGCCTCGTAACAACAAATGATAATATATGTAATACATTAGTACTATTATGCTAGTAAATCCAATGAGATGATTTAACAAATGTTTTGTATTTAACCAACATCTACCTATGCGAATGTTAAAGATCCAAAAACCAATCATATTTCAACACCATCCAACACAACGAAATCGACACCTACAATTGAATTCCATAGATTGGGACGAACAAGATAATGAAAGAGTCATCTCTTACTCATTTTAATTCATCAATGAATCATCGATTTCAAAAATATCAATAATGAACTAATCGTTACATTATTGAATATCATTTATAAATCTCAAAATCCATTTGACAAAATAATATTTTGAGTATGGTCAAGGAAGAAAGAGGAATGCGTTTGTTCCATCAGTAAGCGAGAGATAAATTAAAGATAGCTAACTTTTACACATTTCAAACGAAAAAAAACATGTGATATAGTTTTGGACTTTATTTAGTAAGAACATATTTGTCATTTTATTTTCTCCAAAACACCAACTCGTATTTGATTATCTCAACAATGTTATCGTCCAACATAATCTAATTATAAGCAAATAAAAGACAAACTTATATAAAACTAATGTATATAAATGCATTTATTTATATAAGATGTCAAACCTAACAAATGAACAAATCGGAAAATGTCCATGATTAAGTTCATTAACATCATTAGAAGAAGTAAGTCATACAAATAAGCATTCACATAATTCAAATATTGGTCTTTGAGGAGGTAGAAAGAGAAGAAAGAGTTAGCGATGGTGAGTTGTGAACCGACATGTACTCGAGAATCTCTTAAATGATTGGAAATTAAAGACAAGTCTGTGAAATGATCAACAAAATATGAATCTTTAGGATATGAGATTAGTAATTGATTATTAATGCATTACAATTACAAAGTTTAAACAAGTTGAGTTGGACCGAAAAAAACACATTGATGTTTTATAGTATTAATAGATGTAGGTATGTGTGTGTGTGTGTGTGTGTATATATATATGTATGTATACATATAAAATCCGGTTTGGTCCGGTTTTAAACGGTTTTCATTTTTTTAAATTGGAACCAAATTGTTTTTTACGGTTTGGTTTCTTACAATATAAAAACCGACCAAAAAACCACGGTTTATACCTTTCCGGTTTGGTTCGATTTGGTTCGGCCGGTTGGTTTGGTTTCTGGTTTTTTTGTTCACCCCTAGGTAAAGTGCCCGAAAGACAATTATATAATTGTTTTAGGATAGAATTAATAATTCATCTTATTATATGCATGTATGCTTATAATTAAGACACTACAAAAAAAACCCTAAGTACCCCATTTATGTAATCACATAACTCAGTGTATGGCTATACACAAGAGGATTGAGTTAGTGAGATATACTTAAAATTAACTTAGTCCGTAGCATTTATTAATCTGAGTACGGTTCTCAAGATTAATTTGCTAATAATGCGCCTAGAACACTTTAGGTGTAACAGTCTTATCCGGACTGTCGGTAATAGGGTACCTAGTGGGGTATTTATATATGATGATGATCATATAGGGCTGGACCGATTTGATTTGAGTTCTCGATATAATTCCGTGATCTAGAAGTCTTATCGAATCACAAGATGATCATAAATGGATTAATCTCAATCCTGACGTGATCACAGACAACTGCTTAGACTATGGTAGAGTTTGATGTGTTAGTAAGGATCACTTCGTAGTATGTGGTCCGGCACTTCTTGTTGGCTCTATTCTGGAATGAGTGAGTAGTCTGTGCTATCACAGATATGGAATTCATTCCTTCCCTCGGGAAGTAGACAGACAGTTCCCTTATTTGTTAATCCTAGAAACTGACCGATGCGCGCAGTTCATATTATATTAGTTATGAACTATTTTGTCACTAGGGGGTTAATAGTAAATAAGGATAAGAGGTTTCAAGAAGGGTTTACGAAAATATCCCGAATCGTAACGAACAGTCTATAGAGGATTTATCCGTATGTAATGATTATATCAGTGGACGCTTTTCGACTCAAGTTTGAGTGTAAGTTTGCATCTATTTTCAGCAGAGTTCAGTTTCGGGTTTATGGTGGTGTAATCCCGGAATTAATAGATTGAATATAATTGTTCGGTCTGACGAATAATTTTATTTAATTTATTGTAGCTACTGAATATGGGTCCATGGTCCCCGACGTGGCTCCTAATATAGCATATACATTTTCTCGTCGTTTCACCTCAATTAATATTAAATAGTTGGATTGGACTCTTTAATAGATATGTGCATTAATTGTTTAGTTGGACTAAATAATTAAATACATGAAAAAGACTTTTTTCGTGGACTCGGCCCAATGTGTATTATGCGTGTAAAACCATAATTATTTAGGGTTATGGCCGAAATTTTGGTAATTAAATAATTAGAGAGAAATTAGTTTTCTTGGATAATTATTTGATATATGATTTAATTATTTAATTGTTAAATGATAAATCATGAAATATAAGATAATATATTTATTTATCCTAATTTGTTTGGATATATTATATATTTATCTTTTATTTTAAATAAGGATTAATTTATTAATTATCTGTTAATTATTAAATCCTTGGAGGACAAGGATTACTCTCCTATATAAAGAGAGTTCTCCCAAGCCTTAAACATAACACATATTTCGAAATACACATGCAAGTATTGAGCTTGGATATTTCGGCTCACATACTAGGGTTTGAGTTTTAGAAAAACTTCGGGTTTTTCTAAGGTAGCATATCGAGGAGGTCAAGCGGCTTGGATCACCATCCACCTGGTGTTGCTTGGAGATACACGTTGGAAGACGGTGGCATCTCAATTTTCTTGGATCTTGGATTGAAGATAGTTCTTGGAGTTTATTCACCATAAACTGGTAAGCAATCTAACACCTCGTAGATTAGATATTTTATTTATGTATTTTGATTGAACTCTCCCGGCGGGTGGGTAATACCCGGAGTAGCTATTTATGATACTATGCAATTTGTGCGACCAGATGTTCATACAATATGCATGGGGTTAGCCGCGTCAATGGGATCTTTTATCCTAGTCGGGGGGGAAATTACCAAACGTCTAGCATTCCCTCACGCTTGGCGCCAATGAGATTTTTTTAAAGAAAGATCTTATACTTTCCGCTGCGTAATCGGTTGGATCTTTGATCCATCCAGTGATATTACATCCTACAAGAACCTTCTGTGTTTCCAGAGGCAATACTATCAAGTACGCCTTGTAGGCACTCAGTTCGGATTTCTTTTTGCTGTTTGTAAAGGTATTCTAACCGAGAGCTTTCTACTTTGACAAACATGTCTATGATGTATTGCTGAAATAACCTCCCTGTATGCAGCACCATGGACTCATCGTTATCACGCATCTGCAACTTGTAACTATAATATTGCCGGCATGAAACAATATTATGTTTCCGTGCAGCACTCCGGAACGTTAAGAACAGAAAAGCACAATAGGTATTAGAGGTGAACTAATTATGTCCTAATATCCGATAGAAGTAGGTAAGTATCACCTTCTTCTTCTTGGAAGATTAGCTGCTCGGCAGTCGATACATTTTTATCCACCAGTGGTAGAGCCATGGGACATGTACGTTTTTGCTTATGGACATTTGGGGGAAGTTTTTCAATACCACAATGCCAACCAATTTACCCACCGGGAAAGAGTAAAGCGTAGTGTAATGGATCATAACATCCATAGTTATGAGAGATTCTGTGTGAAGCTGTATTTTCAGAATATATTTGGATGTGACATTGAGGGTTATATGAGTTCTCATGTTCAGGAGATATTATTGCTGAAACATCACTACATGTTGGTTCGTTATATATACGTTGATCAAGTTTCGGATTGTTTACAAGGTATATTTGATAGCCGTTAAGAGTTTTCATGTCCTTAAGTTGGCGAAGAAACATGGCATATGGATTTTCAGAGAGAATATTTGTTAGTCTGGTCATAACCTCTCTTGAGAAACGATTTGAAAGCTTCAAGTGCTCCTCAATTTCGATCTCTGGATCACAGAAATACAGCTGAAGACCAGTGGGTGAATCAGTGGCAGGCTCTAAGGAGTTAAGAAAATGATGTATTTTACCATGGACTTTGAAAGTGTATATTCCTTTAGTATTCTTAAGTAATTCTATGTCTTTCCGGGCTGAGAAGGTAGTAAAGGCTAGATTGTTATTGTACGTCGGGACATACTTTCTAAAGGCAACGGATTGAGCATCAGAGGCAGTAAAGAGTTCAGTTAGACCAGAGGGAATTCTTGGCATTGCAAGCTTAATCTCACCCTCAGAGCAGCAGAAAGAAAGAGGCTCATGAAAGAAGCGCAGTGCAGAACAATATACACACTTGGGTACCCTAGGCAAGGCCGATAATATTATTCCGTCAGAAAATAAGGAAATCATGTTGGTTAGACAGTGCTTAGCACCAATTTGTCTCTACGTGTTGATGGGTAGAAGGTTTTATCTATATGTGCACTACGAGTAAGCCTACCACGATTGGGTAAGGTGGCAACATCGGGACTGTTGTTAGGATTTGGGGAATTGATGTTGGGAATTTTGTTAAGGGTGAAAATCTATGTTTTATTATGATATATTTTATGGGATTTTCCCCCTTAATTGGATTAATTGCATAATAAATGGCCCTTATATGGAAATATTGAGCATACTAGGTTTTTAAGGACTTAATTGCAATATTGAATGAATTATGTGTTCTCATCGTGAATTATAATTAATTGGACTTTATTACAGTTGCGATGTTTTCCCATGTGTTATAGGTATGCTTATCGTGCTCAAATGATGATCAAAAGGGTTAAAATTAGAGCTATAAAGATTTAAGAAGAGATAATGATCGAATGGAGTGGGCAGAAAAGAGATAGAGATGATTTAGTCAAGTTTTATTCCAGCTAAACTGGCGTCCAAGTCCCGTCCAGGAGTGGACGGGCGTCTGATAATCCAAACGGGCGTCTAGAGGAAGAATTCAATGCGAGGCACCATGAACTTACCGAACGAACGTTCGAAGAAGCAAACGAGCGTCCAAGGTGAAAAAGAAGATCGAGAGTTTGGACGCTATCCGGACGAACGTACGCGTTGGAGTTCGAACACCGGACGAGCGTCTACTTAACCAAACGAGCGTCCGGATCGCCGACTTAGTGAAACCGCCTCAAATCTCTATAAATACTTGCCTATTTTCACACATTGAGACACCAATTCTACAATTCTCGAACCCTAAACCCTAGGGGCGGCTATAGGCTGCGTTTTTACTCGCTTTTTTCCCGAGTTTGATGTTCTTAAATTCTTAGATAAAATTAGTTTAGCTTATGCAATTTACTTCAACAATTCAAGCTATTCAAGGATGCTAAGAGGCTAGGCTTCAATCAAACGGGCATTGTGAAGCCATCCAACTTACATTACTTTTGATTCTTCGGTTATTTTGTAAGTTTTTAATCAAGTTGTTTCCTTTATCATGTCTTATGTTGATTAATTGCATTTATATCGAAAGATGTGCATGTATGATGTGTTATATTTGATGAAAGTCTTTATAAACATTAGATTACCATGATTTAGGAATAGATCTTAAATCTATGTCAAACAAAAGTTGATAGGTTGGAAATCTAGGTTAAAACGCTGAAGTTTACATCTTTGTTTATGTTATGACGCGTTAATTTCCGTAAATCGAAAGATAGAAATTAATAGGCGAATCATCTACGAAAGTAGGATTCATACCTTTGATAAGATGAACCACAACTTGGTAAAAGCGCAATATAATCGGGATGAGAGGTTAGTGTTTGTTGGATAGGTGGATCAATACTCGTTTGCCCACATTAAACTTGATTTAACCCTTGAGACTTGAACTCTTGTTTAGTTAGTTTATTTTCTATTGCACTCCTAGAGTAATTTGTTCGCAACCAAACCTTCCTAGCTTTGGATTCGTCCTCTGTCTAGTTTATATTCAGCATATATGTTCAGTTTAGTTTTGTTTAATCGCTGTTTAGTTTAGTTTTCCGTGACATAGTTTAGTTAGGCAAAAACTAGGATTTGCATTCGTCTAGTTCCCCGTAAGATCGACCCGGCATTAACCACTAGTACTACGATCCTTATACTTGGGGTTAACCGGATTATAAATTTATTACTTGTTTGTTCGCATAGATAAAAATCCGTAGACAAGTTTTTGGCACCGTTGCCGGGGAACCGGACGGTTGCCTAGTTTTTGTTCTAGTTTTTATTTTGCTTTTAATTCCTGTTTTAGGTTAGATATTTTCAATTTCTGTTTTTGGTTAGTAGTGTAGTTGTTTTTGTTCAATTATCTGTCGCTTTTAATTGTGTTTTTGTTAATAGTTGATAGAAAATCTTAGCTCTTAACCTACACTCTGTTTTCTGTTTACCGTACTCTGTTTTACTAATCGTTTATTCCCAGTTGGACGAGCGTCCGTTTTACCAGACGCCCGTCCGGTTCTTGCTTCAGTCGGACGAGCGTTTAGTTTACTGGACGCCCGTCCTCTGAAAATTCTTCAATCCTGAATCACATCCTGACCTGCAGACGAGCGTTCATACGTCTGGACGCCCGTCCATAGGAATTCAGAAATAACGGACGAGCGTTTACATTTAAAACGCCCGTCCATCCTGAAAAACTGGTCAGACGCTCGTCCATAAGTTTGGACGTTCGTCCGTTCCTCCTTCCCTCTATCATTTTCTTCTTTTCCTCTTTTCTTTTCTCTACGTTTTAATCTTAGATTAGATTATAAGTCTTTAGTTTTAGTCGTTAGTTTCTTAGTTTATAGTTCTCTTTCTCTCCTTCTTTCTTTCTTGCTCAACAACTTGATCTTGGAGCTCGGTGTATGCAAACTCGTAGTCAGAAGGGACCACTAATCTATTCCCCTGACCCCGAGCGGACCATAGTCCGACCCAATAGGCGGAAACTTCGGTTCGACGAAGGAAACGCTCTAGATCAAGAATTTGAGCATTATCTGTCGGGAGAAATCGAAAGAATAGTAATAATGGCAGCGGAAGATAGACGGACGTTGGCCGACTATGCCATGCCTGGCACAGTCACCATCAACCCCGCAATCGTTATGCCGGCCATTACGGCTCCAACTTTCGAGCTAAAGCCAGGACTTATTCAGATGATGCAGCATGCATCGATTTTTCACGGCTATCAATCTGAGAACCCCCACACTCACCTACACACATTTCTACACATATGCGGTACTACCCGTATCCAAGGTGTAAGTGAGGACGCAATCAAGCTCAAACTTTTTCCATTTTCCTTGCGGGGGGAAGCACTAGAGTGGTATCACTCTCTCCCCTCGGAATCCATTACGACCTGGGCCGGACTTGAAAGAGAATTTTTGAGTCAATATTTCCCGCCGTCAAAGACGGCCCAGTATTTGAATGAAATCTTCACGTTCCGTCAGCAGGAAAATGAGTCTTTCTTTGATTGCTGGAAAAGGTTCAAGTCCCTCCTCCGAAAATGTCCCCACCATGGCTTGCCTATGCAAAGGCAAGTCCATACATTCTTTAGCGGATTGACCGAGCTCACTAAGGGCATGGTCAATAGTTCATCCGGCGGGGCGTTTTTGAAGAAGACTCGACGAAGGATGGGCATTGTTCGAAGACATTGCCAAATATAACTATGCTCCGTCCTATCAAGCTATTCAGACACCTCCTCCTCCTCCCAAGGTCGAGGAAGTGACTATGCAGAATCTGATTGCCATGTTGCAGAAGCAAATGGCTAGCTCTCAACTAACCACATCCCAAACCGTTCCCAATCCGAGTAATCGACTTTTCGTTTCCACAGAACTCTCAGGTTCTGTATTGCGAAAGTTGCTGTCAACCTGGCCACATGTCGAGCCAGTGTCAGTTTCAATCCCCCACTGCTCATCAAGTCAACGCTGTTCATAATAATGGACAGTATAATACAATCACATGCCAAGTATGTGATGATCCGGGGCACACTGCTCGTTTCTGTCCCATGATTGGACAAAGTGCAGAAGTGAATGCTTTTTCTGGCCAGTCTAATCCTAGGTTCAACAACCAATTCTCCGACCAGAATAATGCTCAAAATCAGAGCTTCGGCCAGAATCCGAGTTTCAATCAGAATCCAAACTCGAACTTCAATTCTAACCCGAGCTTCAATAGAAACCCCGGTTTTGGTTCGAACCAAAGCTCTAATTTTTCCAATCAAACACAAAGGTTTAATCGAATTGGCCCTCCATTTCCAATTCCAATTATCGAATCGGCCCAACAAACCACAAAATCAAAATTTTTCCAATTCCCAAGGCCCCTCGAATTCCAATGACCTCAAATTTGAATGGAACTCATTCACGAGAGGAGCAAAACAAGAACATTCAGCTCCGATGAGTACCAATAAGAACCTTGAAAGACAGATAGGCACTGGCCGAGCTAGCATCAAGACCCCCCGGGCATCCGCCCGCTTTACCGAGAAAAATCCTAAGGGCGGTCATGTTGCTCAGGCCGATTTGAGCAGCAGCCAATGTACTGACCTCGTACCAACAATGCATTATGGACAAAAGGAGGCCAGTACAATGAATTTAAGAAGCGGTACACAGCTGAGTGGTCCCCCTGGCTTCCAGGGAAACCACTAGCCCCTCCTGCCATTGATAAGGCAGGAGGGGAAGTTGAGCACCCATCTTCCCCTTGGCTGCAAGCAAGTAATCAGGTGGCTGATCCCCTGATAGGTGAAAAGGTTGGAAATCCTCAGGTGGCCGATCCCTCGAGGACCGAAAAAGGAAAAGGAAGTCGGTGGCCGATCCCCCGACTACGAAAGCTTCGAAAAGACGGTTCGGTGGAAGGATTTGGAAGACAAAGCTCAAGACATCCTCAAAGAGAATCTTTTCCGAGAATGACCTGAAGAAGCTTCCGTTTCCACCGAGGAAGAGCAACATTCCATTGGTTGAAGACAAAAAGTACGAAAAGGTGCTAAACCTTCTGAAAAATACTCAGGTAAATCTGCCATTATCCGAGGTCTTGGTCGAGATGCCTAAGTATACAAAGTTCATCAAGGATGTTGTATCTTCCAAGAAGAAGTTAGCAGGAATGGATCAAGCAATTGGTAAGGAGTGTTCTATGGTCAATTATCAAGACTTACCAACCAAGAGAAGCGACCCAGGCAAATTTGTGCTCACATTGCAGATGGGAGGCCTAGTCTTCCCGAATTCCTTATGTGACTCGGGTGCATCCATCGCCTTGATGCCATTATCCGTTTGCAATCGCCTTGGTTTGCAGAATCTTCTAGAACCCACTACCATGAACCTGCAGTTCGCTGATAGGTCCTCTAAGAAAGCTTCAGGGATCCTGAGGGACGTATTGGTTCAAATAGATAGGTTTACCTTTCCAGTTGACTGGTACGTCTTGGATATTGAAAAAAGTGAAAGTGTCCCTTTGATTCTCGGAAGACCTTTTCTATCTACAGCTAGAGCCCTCATCGATTGTAATGGTGGGCATGTCACCATTCGAGTTGGTGACCAGGAGGTGAGCTATAGTGTTTCGAAATCTATCAATGTACCTTCTGGATCTCCAACCGGCTGTTCCATTGAGGAGACGTCTGATGACTTCAATGACTTCATGGATAAGCAAGTCTTGGTCGTAGAGGCGGAATATGAGCGATTGATCGATAATCCGAATAATCATGGTGTGGTCAATCTAGACCGGTTAGCGGTGTACCGAGTTTGAGGATGAGCTAAGAGAAGAAGCCTTGGCGGTAGGACCACCGAGTAAGCTCGGCGATGTTGAGTTGAAGAGTGGTGATCTTAAATCAAGTCTAGAGGATCCTCCCGTAGATTTGGTACCGAAGCCGTTGCCTAAACATCTTAAGTATGTGTTTTTAAGAGAAGGTGACAAGCTTCCTTTGATCATCTCTCGCCAAGCTATCTCGTATAGAAGAGCTTAAATTGTTAAACGTCTTGCGCAAAAATGAAAAAGCCTTTGGATGGCGGTGGGAGATATCCGAGGGATATCTCCCGACATCCGTATGCACAAAATCAAGACGGAGGAGGGTGCAAAACAAGTTAGACAGCCTCAGAGAAGGCTCAACCCTCACATGCAAGAGGTAGTCAAGAAGAAAATTATCAAGCTTCTAGATATGGGTATCATTTACGCCATTGCAGACAGTGAGTGGGTATCCCCAACTCAAGTAGTTCCCAAAAAAAGGTGGAATTACTATTGAAAAGAATGAGAAGGGCGAAGAGATAGCATTGAGGCTCGTTACGGGATACAGAGTATGTATCGATTATCGGAAGCTCAATGAGGTCACACTGAAAGATCATTTCCCCTTCCATTCATTGACCGGATGCTTGAGCGTCCGGCGGGGCACGCATTCTATCGTTTCGGATGGATATTCGGGATACTTCCGTATACCCATCGATCCCGTTGACCAAGAGAAGACTACTTTCACTTGCCCTTATGGGACATTCGCCTACGGGCGGATGCCATTTGGTCTCGTAATGCCCCGGCCACCTTCCAAAGGTGTATGATGGCAATCTTTGACGGGCTAGTTGAAAAGTGCATGGAGATTTTTATGGATGATTTCTCGTCTTTGGTCAATCCTTCGATGATCGCCTCGATAATCTTGATCGGGTGTTGTCTAGATGTGTGGAAAAGGACTTAGTGCTTAATTGGGAAAAGTGCCATTTCATGGTAGATGAAGGCATAGTCCTTGGCCACAAAGTGTCAGCCAAAGGTATAGAAGTAGATAGAGCCAAGGTAGAAGCCATTGAGAAGATGAGTTATCCTAAGAATGTACGCGAAGTCGAGGTTTCCTAGGACATGTCGGTTTCTATAGGAGATTCATCCAAGATTTTTCCAAAGTAGCCAAGCCCCTATCTACTCGCTCAAGGAAGACGTTGAGTTCAATTTCGATGAGAACTGCAAGCAAGCATTTGAGGAGCTCAAGAATCGGTTAATATCCTCCCCAATTCTTATATCGCCAGACTGGAACTTGCCCTTTGAACTTATGTGCGATGCATCCAACTATGCTGTTGGTGCAGTCTTAGGACAGCGAATCGAAGGAAAGTTCCAACCTATCTATTATGCCAGTCACACACTGAATCCTTCTCAAGTTAACTACACGACCACTGAAAAGGAATTATTAGCCGTAGTCTTTGCTATGGATAAGTTTCGTAGTTACCTGTTGGGTGCTCAAGTGATTGTGTGGACTGATCACGCTGCTTTGCGTTATCTCATGACCAAAAAGGAAGCTAAACCGCGCTTACTGCGTTGGATACTGACCCTCCAAGAGTTTGACGTTCAAATCAAAGATAAGAAGGGCAGTGAGAACGTAGTGGCGGATCATGTTTCTAGGATGATAAGTGAGGAAAAGGGTGATCCTGAAGATATAGATCTTTACTTTCCTCTAGAAAACATCATGTTGATCGATGGCCGCTCTCCTGATGTTCCATGGTATTCGTCTATTGTGAATTACCTTCATGCCCGTTACCTTGACCCCGAAATGTCGTATCAAGAGAAGAAGAAGTTCTTCTCGATATGAAATATTTCGTTTGGGATGAACCTTATCCGTTCAAGATCCGCAAAGATGGTTTGCTTAGAAGATGCGTTCTCGAATCCGAGCAACAAGAGATTATCGAGCAATGCCATAGTGGACCAACAGGTGGTCACTTTGGTCCTTGGAAGACGGTTGCTAAGATCTTCCAGTCCGGTTTCTATTGGCCTACAATCTTTAAGGATACAGAAGCCTTCTGTAAAGCTTGCGATAGATGTCAAAGAACCGGAACTCTGACAAGGCGTTTCGACATGCCTTTAAAACCCATCTTAGAGTGCGAAGTCTTTGATGTTTGGGGCATCGATTTTATGGGACCTTTCCCGTCATCGTGTGGCAACAAATACATCTTAGTCTGCGTTGATTATGTTTCGAAATGGGTGGAGGCAGTGGCCACTCCTCACAATGATCATAAAACGGTCATGAAATTTCTGAAGAAGAACATCTTTGTGAGGTTTGGATGTCCTCGAGCCCTGATCAGTGATGAAGGAACGCATTTCTGCAACCGACCTCTAGAGAAAGTCCTTGAAAAGTATGGTGTTCGCCATAAGACCGGCACACCATACCATCCGATGACTAGCGGTCAGGTTGAGCGGAGCAACCAAAGCATCAAGCAAATCCTGGAAAAGACAAAGTGAATGTCATAGAAAGGACCGGAGTTTGAAATTGGATGATGCACTATGGGCGTATAGGATCGCTTATAAAACCCCTATGGGTACATCTCCATATCGATGGTTTACGGCAAGCCATGTCATCGCCGTTGAGTTAGAGCATAGGGCTTATTGGGCGACGAAGTTTCTTAACTTTGATTCCCAAACTTGTGGAAAACATCGATCGCAAAGGCTCGTGCATGAGTTAGACGAATTCCGGCTCCAGGGTTACGAAAGCGCCAGGATAAGCAAGGATAAGATGAAACTCCTCCATGACGCAAAAATTAAGAAAAGAGAATTTCAAGTAGGGGAACAAGTTCTTCTCTATAATTCCAGATTACATTTGTTTTCTGGAAAGCTAAGGACACGATGGTCCGGGCCCTTTACGATTCTCAAAATCATTCCTGGAGGCATTCTAGAACTACTCGGTTATAAAGATCAGTCGTTTCGAGTTAATGGTCAGAGGTGCAAACACTACATTGGAGAACCTACAGGCAAGCCTTTGATTGTTAAATTTCTCGATATCCTTGGATGTGGTGTAAATGAAGTCGAAGACTCTGACGAGATTTCACCCAATCTGTTTTCTGAGGATAACGGTAGTGGTCTATCACAAGAAGTTCTAGCCGGCAGTTGGGATATGGAGGACTATGCAAGGGAGCAACAACTCAAACGTCAGCAGAGAAATCTACAAAAGCGAAAGTCGACCATAGGAAAGGTTCAACGTATCCGGAAAACTCGTCAAAGCTTTAATCCCATGCGTTAAGTGTCGTTTCGCGAGCCCACAATCCCGATCAGAACTTTAACGAGGTAATGGCGGGCAGAAAAGTCAAATGGCCTGACCCAGGCTGAATTCAACTGGTGTCGAGCTAACGACATAAACCAAAAGCGCCACTAGGGGGCATCCTAGATATCCAATCTTGTTTAAAGTTTTTCTTAGTTCTCTGTGCTTTAGTATGTTATTTTGGTTAGTTTTACTAAGCTTCTATGTTTCTATCTGTCAGTAGTTGCTTTCTCGATATGGATCTCTACGGAGTTCGCCCTGAGGAGTTCCCACTCATTAGTCGAATCCCGCTGATCACAGTAGATGATGGACCAGGAGGCACGATAGTTCTTCATGTAGATTTTGACATTAGCACTCAGGTTAAGACCATCACATACGTTATCATTGTTCCACCGTGTTAGGGAGGCAGCGATTTCACGACTGAGGAGTTGCAGGAGGCCATAGGACGTCCTTACACGATCCTTAATGATCCTATGCTGACGGATTTGGCACTAGTGCTGCGGGCTGATCATTTTAGGGGTGTTGAGGTAGCTGGCGAGGATTGGTGTTTGCAGGATGAGTACGACTTCCCTCCGGCTATCGACATGCTTCGACGTCTCATTCGCTTAGTGGATTGGGATGTGATCTACGCAGATTAGTGTTTCCTTAGTTAGTTTAGTTTTCGTCGAGCCCCGACGTAAAACGGAAGCGCTTGGTGGGAGGCAACCCACTGTTTTATTTTTGTCTGTTTTATTTTCAAATTCTCTCATGATTTTCCATATTGTACTTTTGAATTTTAAATTATCAATAATAAAAGTTTCGCGTTTAGTTGTTTTATATGATAAGTTTTAAAAAGGGACAATTTTGTGTTTTTCTTGACTGGACGCCCGTCTAGTGATACTGGACGCCAGTCCGGCTCTCAATTTTCCCCGGACGCCCGTCCACGTTATGGGACGCCCGTCTGGAAACAAGCTTTTCCATCCTGTATTCAACTTCTTGCCCAGACGTTCGTCTAAAACTATGGACACCCGTCCGGATGATTCCCTCCAATCCTGTATTCAAATCAAGTCTTAGGACGAGCGTCTGGTACTCTGGACGCCCGTCCAGTTCATCACATTTCTAGACACGACGCCCGTCCGCCGAGTTGGACGAGCGTCCACCACCTCGTCTATATATACCCCCTCATGCCATGAAACCTCATTCCTTCGAATTTCAAACCGCCTCACCCGACTTTTGCCCTCCTCACAACCTAAATCCATTGATTCAACACCAAATTGGGCGATTTCAAGTGCTATAGGACGCCCCCGACACCCTCTCATCAATTTTCGAGCCGAATCCCCCAACATTCCATATTTTTAGAGAATCGGCCACCTATAGAGTCCGACTTTGTTCAAGAAAAATCGGATTTTTGGGGTCAATTTGGGTTGTTTTGGACGTCTACAGAGCATTATCTTCATCTACTCATCATCTTTGGTAAGTTTGTAGCGACTTTTCTTGATTTCTTTCACGTTTTTGTGAGTTCGATCTTCGGGCCGGCTCATTTTCTTGAAATTTATCTCATTTTGTTGCTTTTTCTTCCTGTTTTGGTGTTGTGATGATGTGGTGTTGATGGTTGCGGAGGATGGGTTGACATTGTTGAATTGAAATCCCGCTTTGGATGTTAAACGGGTACCCTTTGTTGTGCCGTGAATTGTTTTAGTGTTTGTGGTTTTTCAAGTTTAAGTCATGGTGCGGATGAAGGGAGTTCAGAAGCGGTTTGGTAAGGGTGTGGCTAGGGAGAGTGGTAAAAAGCGTAAAGAGTTGGACCCTCCCATAGTTGATCCAAATAGGGGCGTAGTGATCCGAGAGCAACCCTCTAGGGCATCACAGCAAGCTAGAGCTGATTTGAGAGATGAGTCCACCTCGGAGTCTGAAACTGATTTGGATGTGCCCTTGGCACGGTTTACTAAGACTGCCCGAGGTGGTGAGCCGCCTAGAGATGAAACTGCTGAGGAGGTTGCTAGGGAGGATGCCGATGAACCTAGGGCCGAGGGACCCCGAAAGAAAGTGAGACCAGCTGTGCCTATCCCTATGCCTCGTCGGTTTGTCAACTCTAAAGCACATGAGGCCTATACCAAACACTATTTCGCTCGGAATATGTTGGTTGAGCGGGCGGTGATAGAGACAAAAGTGGATCCCGTTTTTGTGAAGTTGTTGAAAGATAGGGAATGGGATGCATTGATGAAGATCCCGACTACCCCAGTTAATGATTCGTTGGTTAGGGAGTTTTACGCTAATTTTTCGGAAACCGACTTGAACACGGGGGTTGTGTTGGTTCGAGGTGTTAAGGTTCCCATTTCACCACAAGTTTTTAATGCAAAATATGGGTTGGGAGCGTTTGAAGGGTTGGATTATAAGGAGGAAATTAAGAGAAGGCAGGATTTGGGACAGGATCCCTTGGAGGAATTGAGATTGCAAGTTTGCCCCGATGTTGCTTGGACGCTCAGGCCGGGTGGGGACCGTAAGGAGATTGTTACTACGGCGTGGTCTGAAGATTGGAGAGTCTATTGCCGTTTCATCCAGAGTCGTTTATTGCCGAAGAATAATCTGACACACTTTCACATAGGCGACCTTGGAATGTTGTATGCTTTGGTTTTCAAGTTAAATGTCGATGTTGGCCAAGCGATTTATGATGAGTTGGTGTTCAGTCAGAAGAATTACAAGCGGAGTTTGATTGTCCCACATTTGATTCATCAGATATGCATCGATGCCGGAGTGCCAGAGTATAAGCAGGATCACAGGCCTAAAAACCCGAGAGGTATTCAAAGAGAGAAAGTTCCGCCTACGGGTGAGACTGAGGCAGCCCGTGAGCCTGGTTCTTCTTCGGCACCACCTCCGGTTCCCTCCTTGTCTAGTTTATCTCCTGCGGAGAGGGCACGGTACAGCATGGCCAACAGTCTGCGAGATTGGATGACGGATATCCAGGAGACGCAAAAGAACATGATGTACGTGTTGAAGTGCATTGTGGAGGGAAAGAAACCGAGGGACATGCAGATTTTCAAGGAGAGTGATACGGAGTTCGTTTTTTCCGATGCGATCGAGCAAGTTATTGCCGATGTGATCGAGGCGGAGAAAGATCCTGACGATGAGGTTGCGGAGGACAGACCTCCTGGGACTGCTACTGGCCCGGTTACGCAGCCGGCACTTTCACAGACGACGTCTACAAACCGCCGTACCGCTTCCGATCCTCCCCCGTTCATGCTCCCGCCGGTGACTCGCCGCGATCCTTCTACGACCGAGACGACTCCGGGGACATCTTGATTGTTTCTTGTTATTCTTTCTGGTGTTGCACTTTTTGGTATACTTTTATTCGATCTGGTTGTATTTTGACTATTGCTACCTTTCGGCACTGTTCATGATTCTTGTACTTTCTCGTTTTTACGCTACTGTTGTTTATCATAGGCGTATATTTTGGATGATCATGTAAGCCGTAAGGCACCCTGCACCCTTTTTCTTTGACTTGACTGGCCGTATTTATCGACGTCCTTTTCTTTCCCTCCGTTTTGATTTATCATCTCTACTGCCGTATTATACCCCGTTTTTCCCCGAGTTTTCTATTTCTTGAGTGTTGCAGCGGTAGTTTTTGTCGAGCTCCGATTGAGTTAGTTTTGGGACGTTTTTCCGCGCTTTTTGCGAGCGTTGGCCTTTTCATGCTCCAGCCTGACCGACGGCTCGGTTTTCTACGCCAGTTCAGCTAAGTTTTTTTTTATTATTTCATCTTCTGCACAACATGAGGACATGTTGCATTTTTAAGTGTGGGGGAGGGGATAGTTCAATTTGTTCAATTTGTACCTATGCATATAAGTTTGTTTAATACGTTAGAGTGTTTTTATTATGCAAAATGAGCGAAATTTCAAAATTTTCCGACACCCTTGTTTTTGTTTTGTCCCGAGTAGGCAGTTCGATTTGAAGTTCGTTGTTTTTATAGTCATCTATGCGATATTTCATGTATTTGATAAGTTAGTTGTTTCACCTGACACTATTTTTTCACGAGCCATAGTGAATGATGAGCTAGTTTATAAAGTTATACCCCGTTTTGGATTGGTAGTTTTCGATTTTCTTATAAGTCATGTGCTTAGTGCTACGAATATATCTCGAGATTTATGATAGTTTGTATTTAGATCCGAAGTATGAGATACTGTGAATATCTAGAGGTTTGAATGTGATAAGTAACACGTAACTAATGTCAAATGAGAAGTTGAAAAAGTTCAATGAATCTATGTGTGTGTCGAAAGCTAGTCGATGATTTGAGTGAGGTAGGGTATACCACGTATGTCCTATACCACTATGATGACTAGAAGCTCACGACGAGTTAGGGAAAGCCGCCTTATGATTGGAGTAAGGTAGGGGATTATCTCGAAATGTCCTATTCTCGCTATGAGGGTAAAAGCTCACCCTAATGTGTGTTTTAAAGTGAATGAATTCAATCAACTTAAGTTATGAAATGAAGAAGGCTTAGTTTTCGTTAATCTTATCCCCAAAAGTATAAACCGATAGATATCTTGTAGGGATTATCCTCGAGTATTTCAGAAAGGCCCTAGATTCATTCGATCATCCTTTTCGGGATATGTCACGTTTGTAGGGTACATCTTATGAGTATCATTTATTACTAATCTACGATGGGGTATTAGCTAGTTTTGCTTTGAGTTATTCAAGTGTGGTTTAGTGGAAGTTTCCTATGGCTATGCACTTACACGATGGTGACACCTAAGTTATTGAATATATGTTGTATTTGTTTAGATGCCTGTTTTCCTTTCTCGAGCCTAACTTTTCGTTTTGTTTTGCTCGGGACGAGCAAAAGCTAAGTGTGGGGGAGTTGTTAAGGGTGAAAATCTATGTTTTATTATGATATATTTTATGGGATTTTCCCCCTTAATTGGATTAATTGCATAATAAATGGCCCTTATATGGAAATATTGAGCATACTAGGTTTTTAAGGACTTAATTGCAATATTGAATGAATTATGTGTTCTCATCGTGAATTATAATTAATTGGACTTTATTACAGTTGCGATGTTTTCCCATGTGTTATAGGTATGCTTATCGTGCTCAAATGATGATCAAAAGGGTTAAAATTCGAGCTATAAAGATTTAAGAAGAGATAATGATCGAATGGAGTGGGCAGAAAAGAGATAGAGATGATTTAGTCAAGTTTTATTCCAGCTAAACTGGCGTCCAAGTCCCGTCCAGGAGTGGACGGGCGTCTGATAATCCAAACGGGCGTCTAGAGGAAGAATTCAATACTGAGGCACCATGAACTTACTGAACGAACGTTCAGAAGAAGCAAACGAGCGTCCAAGGTGAAAAAAGAATATCAGAGAGTTTGGACGCTATCCAGACGAACGTCTGCGTTGGAGTTCAGAACACCTGGACGAGCGTCTACTTAACCAAACGAGCGTCCGGATCGCCGACTTAGTGAAACCGCCTCAAATCTCTATAAATACTTGCCTATTTTCACACATTGAGACACCAATTCTACAATTCTCGAACCCTAAACCCTAGGGGCGGCTATAGGCTGCGTTTTTACTCAGTTTTTTCCCAGTTTGATGTTCTTAAATTCTTAGATAAAATTAGTTTAGCTTATGCAATTTACTTCAACAATTCAAGCTATTCAAGGATGCTAAGAGGCTAGGCTTCAATCAAACGGGCATTGTGAAGCCATCCAACTTACATTACTTTTGATTCTTCGGTTATTTTGTAAGTTTTTAATCAAGTTGTTTCCTTTATCATGTCTTATGTTGATTAATTGCATTTATATCGAAAGATGTGCATGTATGATGTGTTATATTTGATGAAAGTCTTTATAAACATTAGATTACCATGATTTAGGAATAGATCTTAAATCTATGTCAAACGAAAGTTGATAGGTTGGAAATCTAGGTTAAAACGCTAAAGTTTACATCTTTGTTTATGTTATGACGCGTTAATTTCCGTAAATCGAAAGATAGAAATTAATAGGCGAATCATCTACGAAAGTAGGATTCATACCTTTGATAAGATGAACCACAACTTGGTAAAAGCGCAATATAATCAGGATGAGAGGTTAGTGTTTGTTGGATAGGTGGATCAATACTCGTTTGCCCACATTAAACTTGATTTAACCCTTGAGACTTGAACTGTTTAGTTAGTTTATTTTCTATTGCACTCCTAGAGTAATTTGTTCGTAACCAAACCTTCCTAGCTTTGGATTCGTCCTCTGTCTAGTTTATATTC
This sequence comes from Gentiana straminea, assembly GCA_036785695.1. Classification (NCBI taxonomy): domain Eukaryota; kingdom Viridiplantae; phylum Streptophyta; class Magnoliopsida; order Gentianales; family Gentianaceae; genus Gentiana; species Gentiana straminea. The sequence continues at coordinate 1,959,793 of JAVUPR010000439.1, forward strand.
AGCATATATGTTCAGTTTAGTTTTGTTTAATCGCTGTTTAGTTTAGTTTTCCGTGACATAGTTTAGTTAGGCAAAAACTAGGATTTGCATTCGTCTAGTTCCCCGTAAGATCGACCCGGCATTAACCACTAGTACTACGATCCTTATACTTGGGGTTAACCGGATTATAAATTTATTACTTGTTTGTTCGCATAGATAAAAATCCGTAGACAAATTTGTAGATCAATATTTGTATGGCAGTCGTGGTTTGAGTTACACGTTGAAGTTTCTCCATTCCGTTCAGTTGAAACGGCTGGACTATTAATAAGAGGATTGGTTGTACTATTGCTGTTTTTTTTGGCAGCATATTGGAGCCGGCGACTCTGGAGAAGGGCCTCCTTCTTACTTTTGTTCATAGTAGCAAAAGCCCTGCGCCTCTTCTCATTTTTATTGTTACGTTTCCTCCTTCTCCATGTGAAGATAGGAAGGAAGCAAATACAGAACTAAATTCTGTAGCAGCAATGAGGTTTACCTCCAAATACTGCGACCAACGATCGACCTGTGTAACACAATATACAGCACATAAAGGTACGGTATCTCTGACCCAGCTAACTATAACATATATAAGAAGAGAACAGGAAATCCAAACACCAGATAGCCCGCATAAGAAGTAACTACAATCCTAAATTTGAAATGGAATCCTAAGTTTGGAAAGTTTGTAATGACCATGTTATAACGGATGGAGATAACTTCAGATGCAAGAAATAGAAACAGATGCAATCAAACGCAAATAATCAAAGGAGATAACAGAAAACAAGAAGAACACAGATTTAACGTGGAAAACCCCTCTCAAAGTGAGAGAGATAAAAAAACCACGGGCAGAAAATAGATCTTTATTATTATGCACTAAGTTACAGATTTCACACACACAGACAATGCAACAACAACTGTATTTATAGGCACAAATCCCTAAACCCTAGCCGTCAGGAATCTTTGTCTGATCTTCCATAAATACCCTTGCACGTGTCCTCCTTTTAATGACACTGTATAGCTGTCACATAATAGAATTAACAGATGTAGGACCCTGCTGTATTCAGTACTCAGCAGACTTCACCCTGCTGACAGAAGCTTCAGTAGACTCCTCCCTACTGATGCACATAATTGAATACACTTCTCAGCTGTCCATCACACAGCTGAATCTTCAGATTGGTTCCACCAGATGTAGAGTTTAAGTCACTTTACTGACAAATCTCCACCTTGACTTCAACTCTCACTAGAGTCAAACAGATTGCATAACCAGATGTACTTGTACCAGATGCATTCGTCAATGCCAGATGTACTTGTACCAGACTATCTCCACAGCATCCACTCCACTGATCTGCCCTCAGTAGAGTTTCCAGAAACAGATTACAAGCTTTGAATATTCAGTAAGTCCAGGCAAAGCTGAAACTTACTCTGCTGAACTGGTTTAGTGAACATATCAGCAGGATTATCCTTGGTGCTGATCTTCTTCACTACAACCCTCTTCTCATTCCTCAAGAAATGATACCTGACATCATTATGCTTGGTTCTCTCATGATGAACCTGATCCTTGGCTAAACAAATATTGCACTTAGGCTGTCACAATATATCTCAGCCTGATCCTGATGCAACCCCAAATCACTGACTAGCCCCTTCAACCAGATACCCTCCTTAGCTGCTTCAGTAAGAGCCATATATTCTGATTCAGTAGTTGATAAGGCTACTGTAGCCTGAAGATTAGCTTTCCAGCTGACCACTGCATTTCCCAATGTAAACACATAACCAGTCATTGATTTTCTACTGTCAACATCACTGCATAATCGCATCACGGTAGCTGTGACCGGACCGATATCACCTCCATAAATGAGACCAACATCAAATTTGTACCTCTCGTGTACACGAATATCCTTTTAACGACTTTCCAGTGTTCCTTTCCCGGTTGAGCCATAAACCTGCTGACAACACTGACTGCCTGAGCCAGATCAGGCCTAGTGCAAACCATGGCATACATCAAACTGCCAACTGCACTAGCATAGGGAACTTTTGACATATACTCCTTCTCTTCAACTGACTGTGAAGCACAAACAGACAAATGAACATTTGATGCCATAGGAGTATCTATTGGTTTTGCAGTAGACATACCAAACTTGGCCAAAATCTTCTGCACATAACCCTGCTGTGACAAGAACAATTTTTTTTGACTTCTATCTCTCCAGATCTCCATCCCCAAGATTTTCTTGGCTGCACCCAAATCCTTCATTTCAAATTCAGCATTGAGAAGGTTCTTCTGATTTTCAATATCAGACTTCCTTGCAGCAGCAATCAACATGTCATCCACATACAAGACAAGATAGACATTAGATCCATCTTTCAGCAGACTGTGATATACACAACAGTCATAGGGACTTCTGTTGTAACCCTGCTGAAGCATAAAACTATCAAACATTTTATACCACTGCCTTGGAGCTTGCTTCAAACCATACAATGATTTCTTCAACTTGCAAAAATAATTTTGCTTCCCAGGAACTTGAAAACCCTCAGGCTGTGTCATGTATATCTCCTTATCCACCTCACCATGTAGAAAAGTAGTTTTCATATCTAATTGCTCAAGTTCCAGATCATGTTGTGCCACCATTGCTAGTAACACCCTGATTGAAGTGTGTCTGACCACTGGTGAAAATATTTCATCAAAGTCAACCCCTTTCTTTTAACTGAATCCTCTTGCAACCAAACGTGCCTTATACCTGACCCCTTCTGCCTTAGTTATTCCTTCCTTTTTCTTGAAAATCCATTTACAAGTCACAACTCCCGTGTCAGTATGCTGTTTGACCAATTCCCAAGTCTGATTCTTCAACAACGACTCCATTTCAACTCCCATGGCAGCATGCCACTGAGATGCTTCTGCACATGTCACTGCTTCCCTGTAAGTAGTAGGTTCAGCAACATCTACCTCTTCTGCAACTTGGAGTGCATATCATCATACCCATATCTTCTTGGAGGTATCCCAACATTAGATCTTCTAGGCCTGCTGGCAGCTAGACTCTGCTGATCAATGTTTGTATGATGCCCTACTGAGGTCTCAGTAGGCTGACTTGGAACAGATTCTGGTTCATTATCAAGATCAGTATAGTGTTGATTTAGATCCACTGATTGTTGCATATCAGTAGAATCCACCTGAAGCTCCACCTGTTTCTCAACACTATCAGATTCAGCACTGGTTTCAGACTCAGTAGACCTCCCCACTGATGAGTTTAACATAGAATTTTCATCAAACACAACATCCCTGCTGAGGATTACTCTGGACTCTACTGATGACCAAATTCTATATCCCTTCACTCCATCACCATACCCCACAAACACTCCCTTCTTGGCTCTTGGCTCCAACTTCCCTTCACTAACATGATAGTAAGTTGTACTCCCAAAAACCCTTAGAACTGAGTAGTCAGCAGGCTTGCCTGACCACATCTCAAATGGTGTCTTGAGATTGATTCCTGTGTGAGGACTCCTGTTGATTAAGTAGCAAAAGCTGTTTTTACAGCCTCTGCCTAAAATCTTCTTGATAAACCAGCTTGAGAAAGCATACATCTTGCCCTCTCCAGAAGAGTTTGATTTATCCTTTCAGCTACACCATTCTGCTGAGGTGTATTCCTTACAGTATGATGTCTGGCAATACCCTCAGCTGCACAAAATGAATCTAAATCCGTCCATTAGAATTCCAGACCATTATCTGTACGAAGCTTCTTGATTTTCTTGCCCAACTGATTCTCCACTAGGGCCTTCCACTGCTTGAAGTTACTGAATGCATCACTTTTTTTCTTCATCATGACCACCCAAGTCATCCTTGAATAGTCATCTATGAATGACACAAAAAATCTGTGACCACCCAATGACTCAACTTTTGATGGACCCCAGCAGTCTGAATGGATATAATCAAGTGATGCCTTTGTGTTGTGCAACCCTGCTGAGAACTTACTTCTATGCAATTTCCCAAACACACAATGTTCACAAAAGTCCAGATTCTTAACCTTATATCCCCCAAGAAAACCTGCTGAAGAAAGAACCTGCATAGCCTTTTCACCCATGTGACCAAGTCTCATGTGCCACAGATGAGTCCGTCGAGATCGGTGAGCTCGCGATGATGCAACGAAGCGGTGCCGATACTGATAGATCCTTGTAATATATACAAGGTTCCCCTCTTGATGCCTTTGAGGACTACAACTGAATCTTTGAAGACATTCAGCTGTCCACCTTCACCCTTGAAATTGAACCCCTTGCCGTCCAGTAGACTAAGAGATACCAAATTCTTGGTCATCTGTGGAACATGTCTTACATCTTTCAGTGTACGAATTTACCATCCTCTTGTCCTTAACTTTACTGAGCCAATTCCCACAACTTTGCAAACCTTGTTGTTGGCCATATAGATTTGACCACCATCTATCTGCTCATAAGTAGAAAACCACTCCCTATTTGGACAAATATGGTAGGATGCTCCAGAGTCAAGTATCTACACATCATTATCGTGTGTATAGTCCCCTGCAACTAGAACCAGATCCTCATCAGATTGCTCAGTAGCCAAGGCTACTGTGCCAGAATTGCCTTCCTACCGTTTCTTCTTCCTTGGACAATTGGACTTCCAATGTCCCTGCTCCTTACAGTAATTACAAACATCAGTAGACTTAGGACCTTTGGACCCTGACTTATTTTTCTTCTTCTGTCCATATCCTTTTCCACTATTGCTGCTAGCTACTAGCCCAAGCAGACATTGATCGTCCGTCCCAAAGCCTTGTGTCTAAGCTCCCTGGCATGTAAGGCAGACCTCACATCCTCTAAAGCTACTGTATCCTACCCAACTATAAAAGACTGCACAAAGTTTTCATATGATGCCGATAATGACACTAACAGGATTAGGGTTGCATCTTCATCCTTAATTTTAACATCAATATTCCTTAAATCAAGTAATATTGTGTTCAGCTGGTCAAGATGGTCCCTCAGTGGACTCCCTTCATGCATCTTCAAACTGAACAACCTCTATTTCAACAACAACTTGTTGGTCAGTGACTTGGTCATATACATGCTTTCAAGCTTTTTCCACAACTTGGCTGCGGTGTCTTTCTCAGCAACCTCAGTGATAACATCATCAGATAAGCACAACATGATGGTTGAATGTGCTTTCTCTTCCAGACTGGCATAATCTGCTGCATCTATATTTGGTTTGTCAGATAAAGGACGCCACAAACCCTGTTGTTTCAACAGTGCACGCATCTTGATTTGCCACAGACCAAAGTTGTTCCTTCCTATAAATTTATCGATTTTCACGTTTACTGCTGACATCTTTTCTTGCTAAAGATCACAACTTTATCACAGATCCTAGCACCTTACTGAAGGTCTTGGTGAAGATGAAGCTGATTGTACAGATTGTTTTCTCCAGAACCTTGCTCCGATACCACTTGTTATAACGGATGGAGATAACTTCAGATGCAAGAAATAGAAACAGATGCAATCAAACGCAAATAATCAATGGAGATAACAGAAAACAAGAAGAACACAGATTTAACGTGGAAAACCCCTCTCAAAGTGAGAGAGATAAAAAACCACGGGCAGAAAAGAGATCTTTATTATTATGCACTGAGTTACAGATTTCATACACACAGACAATGCAACAACTGTATTTCTAGGCACAAATCCCTAAACCCTAGCCGCCAGGAATCTTTGTCTGATCTGCCATAAATACCCTTACACGTGTCCTCCTTTTAATGACACTGTATAGCTGTCACATAACAGAATTAACAGATATGGGACCCGTCGTATTCGTACTCGGCAGACTTCACCCTATCGACGAAGCTTCGGTGCAGACTCCTCCCCTCGATGCACGTAATCGAATACACTTCTCAGCTATCCATCACACAGCTGAGTCTTCAAATTGGTTCCACCAGATGTAGAGTTTAAATCACTTTACTGACAGACCAGAATGAGGCTGCTGTCATATAGTTCTAAATTACCTTAAAGCAGAAACCAGCCAATCTGTAAGCTCCGATGTACACGAAGGAACGAAATCAAGAACCTTCTGATGGAGTCAATCCTTTCATACATTTCACACGTGTTTTACCCCTATTTTGTAGCACTTCGAGCCTCATTTCAATCAATTTGATGCCTTATTTTATCACTCAAGGTTCCACATCACACTTAGTCGAAAATCTTATTTTTATCATTGAGATGTGGATCTTTTATCGCACACACGGGCTACGTTGTACCCCATGATTTTACGGGGTCAGTTCGTGTTGTGTTTCGTAGATGTAAGGACTTACTAGGCCCCAAAAGTGTTTCAAGCTTGTATGTCGGGGTGGTTGTTGATTTTGATCAAGTTCCAAAGAGGAAAAAGCTAAAGTGTGCAACTCTGCATTCCTGGTACTTACCGAAGCCATCTCGGTGACCACCAGAACTACCACATTTTGGACAGGATGCACAGAATTCTCGGTACTCACCAGGAGGACCTTGGTAGCCACCAAGCTGAAAACAGAATGTCCAGAAAACTCGGCAGTTACCAAGTAAACTGTGGTGCTCACCGAAATCAGTTTTTTGTTATCAATTTTCTGAACATATAAAAAGCAAAAAACGGGATTCGGCCACAAGAGGAGTCGAATTAGACATTAGAATTAGATTAGGAAAAACCCCAAAAAGTATAATTTTAAAAAGTATAATCTTAAAAAGTCTTCACTTTTCTTCATTCCTTAGCTTAAAAAGTATAATCTTAGCCTTATATTCTCCAAATTAGTGTGTAATTAAGCTTGGGCTTTCTTCTAAATTGGTGAATTCATCATTCCTTTGGTGAATCTCCATGGGATTGGACCTAAGTTCATGCTTTTTACTTAATTGAGGTATAATTCCGAATTTCCTTTTAATTTTCTATTTCATGGCTTTAATTAGTTTAATTTCATCTTTGCTTTGTGTTTTTGTTGAAATCATGAGTAGCTAAACACCCTTATGGCTTGGGTGATGTGAATTTGGGCTAGATTTCTTGTAATTACTAGGGATTCAAGTTGGGTTGTCTTTTATGTTCTTAATTTGTTCAAGTTATGGTGGTTGATTTTTATGGGTGTGATTAATTCATGACTAATTTCACCATCTAAGTGTTAATTCGAGGCCTAATCAAAAGAATTGACATGGAACTAGTCACCATGAACACATAGTAAAATCATCTAGAGATAGAATTGATATCTAGTGTGTGTTGCCTAATCTTGAATTGGGAAATTCATAGAGTTTTAATGCATAACCGTTCACTCTAATCTAGTCCTTGTTAGTAATATCATCCGCAGCGGAAGCGATTTAAGGATCTAGATCTATAAATTACACGTAATAAAATAACTAGATCTACATCTACAAGGGGGTTGTAGAACATACCTCTTGAATCTCAAAATCCAAGTTGAAGAACCGCAAAGAAAAGAATGAAAGATTGTGTGAAGAGCACCACGATCTTCCGTACGTGTGATCCAAGCAACTCCCGGTGGAAGGAAATTCTCGTCTCGAATCCTTCCGATATGCTACCCGGAAAAATCTCCAAGATTTTCCCTCTAAACCCCTTGGCCGAAATTTATTTCTTCTCCTCTCTAAGAGGTGAAGTCGAATTGTGTGTGTGTTATGAGGCTTGGGAGAACTCTCTTTATATAGGAGAGTAAAACTTAACCTCCAAGGATTTAATAATTAATACAAAATCAATTATAATAATCCTATTAAATAAAAGATAATCCCATAATATTCTAGAACAAATCTAGAATAATATTTATCTTTATTTCTTACCATAAATATTTATCTAATAAATATTTTATGCACATGTCTTATTAATTTATTGAGGGAACAAATCTCCCAATAATTAATGACCAAATGTGGCGCCACCTTATACCCTAGGTATAAAGGCTTCCACACATTTCACACACTTGGGCCAAGATTATGAAAAATGTCTTTTCCACATATTTAATTATTTAGCCCAACTAATTTAATAGTTCACTAAACAATTAATTCACATATCGTTTTAATAAAGTCCAACATGAACTAAATTAATATTATTAGGATTCGACGTCCGAGAATAGCTATGCTATATTAGGAGGCACGTCGGGGACCATGGACTAATAATCAGCGGCTCCGATAAATCAAATAAATAATTATCTTACGAACAGAATAATTATATTCGATAAATCAATCACGGGAATATGCCACCATAATCCCGTGATCGCACTCCTCCGATTATAAGATTATATTTATCTCCTCACGAGAATAATAATAAGCGTCCATTGATATAATCATTACATATGGATTAATCCTCCATAGACTCGTTCATTCTAAATCGGGAAGTTACCGTTAACCCTTTTCGAACCTCTTATCCTTATTTACCATTAACCCCCTAGTGATCAATTAATTCATACAACTCACTTTGGTAGCTAATCGTGTAATATGAACTCGCGCGATCGATCGGTTTCTAGGATTAACAAATAAGGGAAGCTGTCTATCTACTTCCATAAATGGAAGGAATGGATTCCGTATCCGTGATAACACGGACTAATCACTCAATCCAAGTACAATGCCAAGATGGGGTAATTCGGACCACGGACTCGGTGTAATCCTTAACCGTCAAGTCAAACTTCATACCGATTCAAGCGGTTGATTCGTGATCACCTCGGGATTAAGATATATCCATAAATATGATCATCCATTGATTCGATAAGACTTCTCGATTACGGAATTATATCGTGAACTCTAATCAAATCGGTCCGATAAATTTCTATATGATATATCTATCATATATAAATGCCCCTTTAGGTTCTCTTAACCGAAAGCTCGGATAAGACAATCACACCTATTGTGTTCTGGGCGCATTAATAGCACGTTAAAGGAGAGACCCGATACTCTCGATTAACTTCACTACGGGCTAATTGTATTTTAAGTACATCTTCACTAACTCAATCCTCCCGTGTATATACCATACACTGAGTTAAGTGATTACATAAACGATATACTTAGGGTTTTCTGTAGTGTAAATACTATTGTCACATCGGTGAATATGAGAATAATAAATATGAATAATAATATCATTTCATTTATTAAATAAAACAATTACAAAATTGTCTTTCAGGCATCACACCTAACAGTCCTAGCCGATAGGTTTGGTGTATGGTTGTAGTACGTTGATGCGAGAGATCGATTAACGTGATAGTAGTGAATTACACCTTGAATGCTTTGGGAACTCATTCGTGAAGCTTGATTCCGAATAGTTACAAGACCTCATATCTAGCTCATTGGAACATCACCCGAGCCACCTCGTTCCGTATCATTTTACTTCGCCCAAATCATCACATTTTTAGTTAATTCCACCTTTAGTTCATTTTCATCACTTTAAGTTACATTGGTAGTTAATTAAAAATCACTTCTCGAGTAATGGATATGCCTAGACTAAATGTTTGGACCGCTTTGGTACTCGACTAAATTTCTCCCTATTGATACGACCTTGCTCACCAATCTAGATTACAATCGACCCGGTGCTCTGCCGGTGAGATTGGAAGCCTAGTGAGGCCGATCAAGCTTATTTTAAGATTACCTTCCAATTCACTTAAGAATTTAATAATGAAGCAGACATTCCGGGTAAGAAATAGTACATGTACAAGTTACTACAGTCAAATAGAGGATGGGACATTTGGGGGGAGTGAGAACATACAACGGAAAGCAAAAACACACGTAGCCATACTTGACTTACAGAGGAAGAACTAGTAAAACAGCGGAAAGCAAAAGATGGACATGTCTGACCCAGCTAACTATAACATGTACAAGAAGAGAACAGGAAATCGAAACAGCAAATAGCCCGCATAAGAAGTAACTGCAATCCTAAATTTCAAATGAAATCCTAAGCTTCAAAAGTATGTAATGACCAAAATGAGGCTGCTATCATATAGTTCAAAATTACCTTAAAGCAGAAACCAACCAATCTGTAAGCTCCAATGCACACGAAGGAACGAAATCTAGAACCTGCCAATTCACTTAAGAAATTAATAATGAAGCAGACATTCCATGTAAGAATAGTATATGTAGAAGTTAATACAGTCAAATGGGGGAGGGGACATTTGGGGCGAGTGAGAGCATACAACGGAAAGTAGAAACACACGTGCTCATACTTGACCTACAGAGGAAGGAGTAGTAAAATAGTGAAAAGCAAAAGATGGACACATTCTGAAGGCCAACCTAGAACCAATATGTATACAGCAAATGAACGGGAACGAAAAAACCGATGGCTAAACAGATAGAGACGAAAATGTCCTTGAAATGTGTAGGAAAATAGTTGTTCTTACAGTGTGGTCTAGAACAGCTCAATATGGTAGAGTTGATTTCAGATGTAAAAGGGTTATGTCCACACTAGTGTGCGTAAATCATGATTTAGACTTCTTTTGGGAGTGGAATAATTTGGATTTGGTAATATGTGCACGCATATATGCTCAGGTATGACAGTGTACATGGACATCATGATGTTAAGAATCTTGATGAAGAGACAATCTTATTTAGTAAGAAGTATGTCAAGGTCTTTAGGTTCAGGTGGGTTGGTTTAAATGTTCAGATCCTGGCATCATAATGTGGTAGGTGAGGTGGAAGGAGGCAACAGATGTTCAAACAAATACAGTCAACAAAAACCTCCTTGGAAGACTTTGAAAAAAAACAGAGACAGCCTGCAGACTGAGGCAGTGGTCACACAGATTAAATAGGAAGCAATAAATGATGCTCATTGGAACTCAAAAAAATGTTGACCAAATTAATATGCATTGAATATGAAGAAAAAAATATGCACAGAGGAACTAAAATCACCTATGGAGAAATACATAGCTGTCCCTAAAAAATAGACATATTCTGACAGCCTGTCTAATAAAAGCAACTGGAGACCAACATAATTCCAGGAAAAGACATATGGAAATGAGCCATGCACATTGGGACTCAAAGAAGTCTTGGAAAAGCCAAACCACCCCTGAAGAAACCAATTGACCTAATTTGCTAGGCTCATAATGGCAACTAAAGGGCACTTCAATTTATGGAAGGCAACCAAAGAGGAATCAGAAGAAGTGATTTCTAGAAATTAGGGCAACAGTAATTTTGCACGGGAAGGTAAATGGATTTTCAAAATGCTTTTCCCCCACTAATAAATGAGGGAAAAGAAGGGGAGTACGAAGCCTACGCTCCTCCGATTCCCGTCAAAGTCGACAATGAGCCAATCAACATTGAAGATGTGGTTAAGGTTGGCGCACATCCAGATGTTGTAATGAAGAGCCTGGCAAAAGAGCGTGACAGATCGGACAAGCAATTGTACGAAACCAGACAGGAGATAGGCCAGAAACTACACGACAGTAACGAGCAGCTAAAGTGGCAAAAAGCCGTAACCCAAGAGCAACTAAGGCTAGCACAGATGTGGCAGGGGAAATATGAAGCAGTGTATGCAGCCCAACAATAGAACGCAAACAACAGCAATGTGCAGGATGGCTCTAGCCCTGACAACAATGAACTACCAAACGGAGATGTTCCAGAGTATTAGCAAGTAAAACTAAGAGCTGAAAAAGCGTCATTGTCGTCTACTTTCTGCCATTTGATTTCTAGGCCTAACAATTGTGCCCCAGGTTATGCATTCTAATTCAAAGTTTTCAAATTTGAAGTCTTGTAATATGTCATTATTGGCTACTCTTTACTACTTCAGGTTATGCTTTCTAATTCAGTAATTTTTATCTTGGAGTGTTGTAATGTGACATTATTGTCTCGTTTTTACCATTTCATTTTCATTTGCAATAATTAAAGCCCACTGTATGCTTTCTAAGTCAGTGTTTTGGTCATTTCATGTGTGGAATGGCAAATATGCTGATAACAATATACGAGCCACATAGGTATCAATTCAGAGAGAAAGAGAAAATCTTTGATAGGAACGGTAAAACCAATGAATGGGTGTCGTATTGTTAACAACACAACAAACACAAGCAGTAAGTGTGACGGATGAAATTAAATCACCAAAAGAAACACTCATGAATGCAATGCAACAGCCATCGCGGATAGCCAGCAATTAAATTTCATGAATCGTAAATTACAATTGAAGATAAAGAAGCAGCACAAATGACATACATACACCCACCTAGCGCAAAAATTAGAGAATGGAAAGAAGGAAAGTCGATGAAGATAAGGCGAGAACGAAGAAGAAATAAAGACATACCATCCGGAGAACGAACCGCCTGAAAACCCACCGCAGCTGTTTCGCAGATAACTGGGGAAATGAACGACCTTTGAGATCCATACGAACCCCTATCTTCTTCAACCTCCCATTGGAATCCTTCAGTGGAGATGAAGAATGATTATTGGACCAGAGGAACGGTGGTGGAGATGAAAACCGGAAGTGGAGAGTCCAGGTCATCGAGACATCTATTTACGACACGACCACCTCGTATTCCAGAAGCTGAACGTCATACAAATCGGAAAAAAAAAATTGAATAAGGAAGGCAATAAACGACAGAATAGTGGTAAGAAAGATGTAGAAATAAAGAGTACACCTAATTACGATAAGTGATGAAGTTCTCGTGACATATAATATAATATGTGACGAATTGAGAATCACATATCATATTTTTTGTAATTTTTTTGTTACTTTTGGTGACTAACTAGTCGTCACTTAAATGAATAAAATGCAAGCAAGATATGGCTTCACACATTTATGAAATAAGTGACGACTTTGATGTCACTAATAGATATAAAATGACCAAGTGTGCGACGTAATATGTGACGAAGTGTTCGTCATGTATGCTTCAAAAAATGTGATGAATGATAAAATCGTCACAAAATACTTTTTGTGACTTATGATAGGTGACGATAGTGACGCACGAATTTCGTCACATATAACTAAATGTGAGGAAATTTACTACACTTGTGACGAATGTTGGTCGTCACAAAAACTCATTTTTCTTGTAGTACAGTCAGCAGGTTGCTGTGTCTTCATACAATCAACAGAGTGTATCAGCTGACTGCACTTAGCATTCCCTTCAGCCTCTATACTGTAACACCTCCCTCAAGCTGAGAGTAGTACATGAACTGCTAGCACTCAGCATTTCCTTCAGCTACTGGAACTTTGAAGTATCTTTGAAATTCCCAGTATGTCTATCAGATAAGAGAAAATGGGTCATCCAAGGCTTTGGTGAGAATGTCAGCTATTTGTTCTTTTTGTGTTGACTGAAAGTAGTTTGACAAGTCCAGATTTTACTTTGTCTCTTACAACATGACATTCAATCTCTATGTGTTTGGTTCTTTCATGGAAGACGGGATTATAGGCAATGTGCAAGGCACTGGCATTATCACAAAACAAGACAGTGGGAAGTTGAACTGGAATTTTCAGATCTTTCTTGTTATTTATAATTTGTTAACCATGGTGTTTCTACCTTTACATGGTGCTTGTGTACTCACACTTTTTATTATTGTTTCCTCACCCTGAGAAGGTGGTATGTTGTAGGTTGAGTTCGATTTTGCTAAGGGTATAGAATCCTCTTATCTTTTATATGGGATAGGGATAGTAGTACTTTCTGGTTGTATTACAAGGGTTGTAACACTTGAAAGATATTTTAATCATGAGATAATAGTCTTGGATGTTGTTTTAGATGCAGCTTGTGTTTCTTTTTTATCGTTTGTAATTGTCTTTTAGCTTGCCGAGTCTATCTTTTCGTTTTCCCCTTTGTACTCTGATGTTAATGAAGTCAGGCTGATATGTATAATTGATTAATTTTAATTATATACGTGCTAAGCGTTTTATCCGGATAAAGACTCGTTATCCTATCCAGCTATCCTGGAATAGGGAATTACACATACTCTTGATAATGATGAAAGAATATCATAAACAATACGTCTTATGTCATTATCAAAGGTTGAAACCTTGATTGTGTGTCACCTGTTGTTACAAATTAACTGTACATATTGCTCTTTCAACAACAAAACAAATCAAGCATTTGACAAAAATAAGAGTTTAATATGATAGCTCGCGGCAAATAGAAACATATGAAGATATCATTGATACGCTTTTTTTTGGTCGCATATGCTGCTATGCATGTAACTTTGACGTGTAAGCTCAAAACCATTTGCATGTTGATAAGCTTATTTGGAGATAACACGTTGCCATGCATGCAACTCATTTTCCCAACTATAAATGCCCCTCTCCATTTCCACTGAATTACACACCAATTAAGGCTTCTATTTCTTCTTCATAATAAATACAGCAGAATGGCAAAGTTCTTTGTGGTTTCAGCCCTTCTCTTTGTAGCCATCTTCGCCCTCGTAGCAGAGGCTTCTTTCAGAACCACCATCAGCACCATCGTGGAGGAGGAGGACAATGAGCAAAAAGGATCCCAACAATCCCAAAGGTGCCAGCAGCAAATTCAGCAGAGGCAGCAACAGCTTCGCCAGTGCCAGCATTGGTTGTCCCAACAAGGCAGTCGATATGGCATGGACGCCATGGACGAATACAGTCAGGGTGGACAGCAGCAACAACAACACAGGCATGGGTGGATGTCTAAATCTTGATTTTTCTTTAATTCAATCCATTTTTTAAATTTAAAAAATAAAAAAACCAGTTGTTCTTATTATATACGCATATACTTATGTTTTGTTAAATTGAGCAGGCAATGCTGCCAGGGACTTGAGAACCTAGACAGGCAATGCCGATGCGAAGCCGTGAGCCAGATAGTGCAACAACAGCAGCAGAGACAAAGACAAGGTGAAGGACAGAGTCAGAGAGGTGAGAGGCAAGAACAAATCGTGGAAAAGGCTAGGTTCTTGCCTGACTCATGCAACCTGGAGCCACGTCAATGTCAAGTTCAGAGGCCTAATTACTACTAAAATATTGATCATCAAACTCATAATGAACTCACACATATACAGAACTTTGAATATTCCTTTGTTTATGTGAGTTCTATGTATCAATAAAGCACTGTATCCGTGTATGTTCTCTTTTTGAGAAGTTTGAGCAATAATTAAAGATAAATCCTGCAGTTTAATTGGGAGCCTTTTTTTATTTAAATAATGCTTCTTAGAAAAATCCGTGCCATGTCAGCATTCATTTAAATGGACGATTTTGTCGTCCCTTTAAAGATGTCCATTCTTTCAAACATATAGCAGAAAATCCGTCCTTGATTGATCCTCTATTCAATGTGCATTTAATGCATGATCTTCTGTATCTTCAACATATATCAAATCTGATCTGGAAAGTGTTACTTCGCCGTTTTCTGAACGGTTGAGTGATCCTTCTGACTTAGCTGGTATAGATCTTCCTTCACCGTTTTGTCTTCATTCAGCCGAAAGTCAGTTTACTTTGCCGATTCAATGTTTTCTTCTTTGCTTCAGTTTAAAGAGAATCTTTGTACTTCACTGATCCTTGATTGGGGTGGGATCAGTGTACACCATATTTGAATATTAAGTTTCATCACTTAAAGTGTAACTTGGACTTATCCAAGGTCATCACAGACTTCCTTGGTTATAAGTCAGACCATTAATGTCTTCATTGCTTCTCTGCTGGTGCTTGGCCGGCTTCACTCGCCGAATATCCGTTTTTACTTTGCCGTCCTACCAACTAGTACAATACTTGTCTGACTCAACTTATACAACATGTCAGACTCTAAGTAAAGACTTATACAGAGAGTTCTAACTTATTTCAGCTAGTATGGCCATCATCAAAACTTAATAAAATGTTCCTAACAAGAAGAAAGTGTTCAAATATGTGTTCACACAAGGTATTTGCAGAGAAATCACAGATTGAGAGTTGTGAGTGTGAACTCTGTGTATATGTCTGTATATATAGACAGAGGTAGTTGTAACTATCAGAGCACGTACTCTGGTATTAACCACGATTAAATCTGAGTGAATACTGTCTTGACACATGGCCCATTACTTTTCCATAACATTTTGTAACCGTCAGATCATGTAACTACGGTTACAAAGATAGAATAAATATCCCGCCATTTGCTTTTTGACTTTTGTAAGTTTGACTGTGTAACGTTTCCTTCAGCAGCCTTGTCATCAGTAGACTTGGCTCAGCAGCCTACTGACAAATATGCCTCAGCAGCCTGCTGACAGAATTACTCTGTTGATCTTCTATTCCTCCTTGTTTTGTTCAACTGGTAATACAAGATGAAGTTTAATACCAATGACTGATCTGTCAAGTGAGCTCACCCAACAGGACAAAGACCAATCCCCTTGGCAACTTCATTTGCTCAATTGTCCAAACATAAATAAGTACATGGAATTGTTGATACCAATGACTAATCTGCTAAGTGAGCTCACCCAACATAGCAAAGACTAATCCCCTTGGTGAATTCCAGTACATTGCTGATCATAGATGTATCATCAACTTTTATAATTCCAAGTTCAGTCCTCAGTTTAGCAAATCTTTCACTATCCAGTGGTTTAGTGAAAATATCAGCAAGTTGATCTTCAGTAGGGATATACAGAACCACCACATCTTTCTTTTCAACATGATCTCTTATAAAGTGATGTCTCACATCAATGTGCTTGGTTCTTGAGTGCAAAACAGGATTTTCTGTGATTGCATTTGCACTTGTGTTGTCACACATTATAGGAATTTCTCTTTCTTCAATTCCATAATCCCTTAATTGTTGTCTTAACCACAGTACTTGTGCACAGCAACTTCCAGCAGCAATATATTCAGCTTCAGCAGTGGAAGTTGATATTGAATTTTGTTTCTTGCTAAACCAGGAAACCAGTCTATTTCTCATTAACTGACAGGTTTCTGTGGTGCTTTTTCTATCAATTTTGATCCAGCATAATCAGAATCTGAGTAGGATATAACTTTGAAGGTTCCATCTTTTGAATACCATATTCCTACATCCAAAGTCTCTTTTAGATATTTGAGACCTCTTTTGACTGCAGCTAAGTGACTTTCCTTAGGTTTTGATTGAAATCTTGCACAAACACCTACAACAAAGGATATATCAGGTTTGCTGGCAGTAAGGTACAGCAGACTGCCTATCATCCTTCTGTATAAGGTCTGATCAACATCTTTGCCATCTTTGTCTTCATCTAATCTTATGTTTGTACTCATAGGAGTTGATACCTTGGTGCTGTTTTCCATACCAAATTTCTTCAGTAGCTCCTTGGTATACTTGGCTTGATGATCTGTTTGACTTGCAATCCCAAAAAGTAGTTCATTTCTCCCATTATACTCATTTGAAATTTACTTTTCATCAGATTTGCAAACTTTTCACAAAGTGAGTCATTTTCAGAACCAAATATTATGTCATCAACATAAATCTGTACCAGCAGGGTGTTGTCTCCTTCACTGATTCTGAAAAGAGTCTTGTCAATGGTACCTTTGGTAAAACCATTGTCCCCTAAGAATTGAGATAGAGTCTCATACCATGCTCTTGGTGCTTGTTTCAAACCATAAAGTGCTTTATTGAGTCTGTACACTTTATCTTCTTGATTCTCTACTTCAAAACCAGGAGGTTGCTGAACATAGACCTCCTCTTCCAGAATGCCATTCAAAAATGCACTTTTGACATCCATCTGATATACCTTGAAGTTTTTATAAGCAGCATATGCCAAGAATAATCTTATAGCTTCCAATCTTGCAACAGGGGTATATGTCTCATCAAAATCTATTCCTTCTGCTTGAGAATAGCCTTTTTCTACTAGTCTGGCCTTATTCCTCACAATGGTACCAGATTCATCCAATTTGTTTCTGTATACCCATTTTGTTCCAATTATGTTTGCATGATTAGGCATTTCCACTAGTGTCCAAACTTGATTTCTGTCAAACTCATTCAATTCTTCTTGTATAGCAATTATCCAATCTGGATCTGATATTGCTTCTTCAACAACTTTAGGTTCCATTTGAGATAGAAAGCAAGTAAACATTGCTTCTAATTGTCTTCTATTCCTTACACCTTGCTGTATATTTCCAATAACTTGTTCAGAAAGGTGATCCCTTAACCATTGTGGATTCTGGTTAGATTGATTCTCATGAACATCATCTTCAGTAGGGTCTGCTATTGCTTCTTCAACAGGAGGTTCAGCAGATCCTTGAACTGCTTCAGTTGTTGCATCAGCAGATCCTTGAACTGCTTCAGTTCTCCTCCAGACTGGCTCTCTCAGTAGTGCTTCCTTCTGTTGATTTAGACAAAGGACCCCATAATCCCTGTTGCTTCAACAAATCACGCATCTTGATCCGCCACAGACTAAAATTGTTTCTTCATGTAAATTTGTCAATCTTGACATTTAAAGCAGACATCTTTCTCACCAAAAAAAGCTTGCATAGATCCCAAATCCTAGCTTCAATTATGACCTTGGTGCCAATCTACCTTGCTTAAAATAGATAAACAGATTTCTTGATGAACCTTGCTTTGATACCAGTTTGTTATGACAGATCGATCAAGAAGTGGAGGTGATTGTGAGTAAAGATAAAGAATTAACAAGTAAACTGACACAGAAACAAGAAGAACACAGATTTAACGTGGTTTCCGGAAATGTGCCAACTACTCCACGGACAAACGAAGATATTTTATTATCACAAGAAAGTTACATCATTTACAATTAATACAGATGGTATTTATAGCCTTGTGAATCCAACCATAACGGACTAAACAGCCAAACCAGACAATGACTGAAATACCCCAGCAGAAACCTTATCCAAATCGGAAACCATGCAACAGACGTGTTCTCCAAGTATGCTGAGAACCAATCTCAGCAGACCATACATCAGCAGTCCAAACATCAACAGGTTGATCAACCCAGCTGATCTGCCCCAGCTGAACACCAGATTCAATAGACACCTCCATGCCCTGCTGACCACCACAATTTCCACATAGACTCTACTGAGTATTACACTCAGCAGACCAAACTCAGTACCATAGTTTAAGTCACGATTACATTTGCTTTATGGTCTAGTTATTTCCTGGCTTTCATCAACTAATATTGTTTTTCTTGTTATTAACTGTTACTCCCTCCGTCCCAATTTGTTTGGGACATTTTGGAACTCTAAAGATTTAAGGGGACATCATTTATTGGTTTGTCTAGTCATTAAAAATATGGATACTTTACAATTATATCCTTCTTTTATAGTGCTTAATCTTCTTAATAAATGTAGTTATGTGGGCATTTTAGGAATTTAAGAAGAATTTTTTCGTTTAAATATTAGTTATGTGACTTGTTTTAGGACATTCATAAAAGGAATCAGTCCCAAACAATTTGGGATGGAGAGAGTAAAAAAAAAAGGAAGGAAAAACGGTTTGTTTTTCCTTTTTTTTAAATGTAGAAAATATAAATACATTTGATTTTTATTGTGTACTAAAAAGTGAATCATTCAAATTCGTATGATAAAGGAATTTCAGTGTGGCCCTTGATTCTCAATTACATCAACTCCATACTCAATTCATGTATTTTCTGATGAATAAGTTATATCTTGTACGTACTTCTCTTTTACATGGAAATCTTCTTTAGTTAGTTAGATGTCTCAAAGATTATCAGATATGCTGATTAATATAGGCTACTACTTTCCTTTTATAATGAATTTCGACAGTGGATTTTCGAAAATTACGTCGGAATATAATTAATGAAGGTGGTCTCAAAATAAAAAGAATGAAAAAATAAAAAATTTGGTTAAAGAATTTTCAAATTTAGACTTCTAGATTGATAGATACAAGTGTTTAAAAAAGATAAAGAGTGAAAAGTGGGTTGTTTTTTTATTTTGGAAGGAATAGGCGTCCAAAATTTAAATAAATAAATAATTTTATATTTTATGCAAAAGTTTGAAAAATTGTCCTATTTCTTAATTGATAAAATACTTTTGTTCTTCTCGGTATTCTTATTGAAGAAATTCCCCCTTATTCTTTAGAGGCTCAAAGTGATTTGAATTTATTTATTTTGCTAAATTCTACACTTTGAAAAGAAAAAAAGAATCATTTGATAAGCTAGTTGACCGTAGCCCGCAGAAGAAAAATCATGGCTTCAACCGTGCTAATTAATTGTATCATTTGGTTATGATGGTAGAGTTGTTCAGAGTAATATCTGATAGATCCGGCGAACAGATGCAGAGGAAGCTAGATCTCTTTGATAAGCTTTAATTTTTTGGCAGCATATGCATGTGACTTTGACGTGTAAGCTCAAAACCATTTGCATGTTTATAAGCATTTTGGAGATAACACGTTTGCTATGCATGCAACTCATTTTCCCAACTATAAATAACCCTCCCTATCTTTTCTGAATTTCACACCAAAGCATCTATTTCTTCTCTATAATAAATACAGCAGAATGGCAAAGCTTCTTGTGGTTTCAGCCCTTCTCTTTGTAGCCCTCTTCGCCCTCGTAGCAGAGGCTTCCTTCAGAACCACCATCAACACCATCGTGGAGGAGGAGTCCAATGAGCAACATGGATCCCAACAATCTCAGAGGTGCCAGCAACAAATTCAGCAGAGGCAACAACAGCTTCGCCAGTGCCAGCAGTGGTTGTCCCAACAAGGCAGTCGTTATGGCATGGATGACATGGATGAATACAGTCGAGGTGGTCGTCAACAACAACAACAACAACACAGGCATGGATGGATGTCTAGATCTTGATTTCTCTTTGATCAACATGAAAAAATAACTCAATCCATTTTTGAAAGAAAGAAAAACCCCCCCTTTTTTTTTATTATATGCGCATATACTTAATTATGATTTTAAAAATTGAGCAGGCAATGCTGCCAGGGACTTGAGAGCTTAGACAGGCAATGCCGATGCGAAGCCGTGAGCCAGATAGTGCAACAACAGCAGCAGAGACAAAGACAAGGTGAAGGACAGAGTCAGAGAGGTGAGAGGCAAGAACAAATCGTGGAAAAGGCTAGGTTCTTGCCTGACTCATGCAACCTGGAGCCACGTCAATGTCAAGTTCAGAGGCCTAATTACTACTAAAATATTGATCATCAAACTCATAATGAACTCACACATATACAGAACTTTGAATATTCCTTTGTTTATGTGAGTTCTATGTATCAATAAAGCACTGTATCCGTGTATGTTCTCTTTTTGAGAAGTTTGAGCAATAATTAAAGATAAATCCTGCAGTTTAATTGGGAGCCTTTTTTTATTTAAATAATGCTTCTTTAAACTTGTGTTCTTCAACTTTATTTTCTTGAAACTGCTTGATCAGAAAACAACTGCTACGTGTCTTGAAGAGCATAATTAAGAATAAAAATTAAAAAATTGTGAAACACAATGAACGTTCTACGCACTGCAGAGAATCGTAAGACTAAAATTAAAGTGTAGAAGAATGATTCCTTTTTATCATGTATGTCTCAGGGTACGTAAGGCATCAGTAATAAACAGAGAATCGTAAGACTAAAATTAAAGTGTAGAAGAATGATTCCTTTTTATCATGTATGTCTCAGGGTACGTAAGGTATCAGTAATAAACAGCTAAAGGTTTGTATCACATAAACATGAATCATGAACAAGTCCCTGTACGTAGGCGTAATTTTCAGTCAGTAATTTAATCGTGCATATTGTGTGCATCATTTTGATGGAAATCGGGTATGATTAGACTTGCTTATGGTCTTGTTTCGGGTATGTCTCAGGGTACGTAAGGCATCAGTAATAAACAGAGAATCGTAAGACTAAAATTAAAATGTAGAAGAATGATTCCTTTTTATCATGTATGTCTCAGGGTACGTAAGGCATCAGTAATAAACAGCTAAAGGTTTGTATCACATAAACATGAATTATGAACAAGTCCCTGTACGTAGGCGTAATTTTCAGTCAGTAATTTAGTCGTGCATATTGTGTGCATCATTTTGATGGAAATCGGGTATGATTAGACTTGCTTATGGTCTTGTTTCGGGGCTTTGAAGTATTAAAATTGTTGTTTGATAGGAAAAAAATAAAGAAAAACATTAGCAGAGCCAAGTTTCGATCTTGGGACCTGTGGGTTATGGGCCCACCATGCTTCCGCTGCGCCACTCTGCTTGTTGAAACAAATACTCTTGAAATAATGTAAGTACAATTTATCTGATAAAAGCCTATCTATTTTTGTCTCGTTTCCAACCGTGCCGTCTATAACTCGCAGGTTCAAGAATCCAGGTCTTCGTAGAAGCTACTCTCGGTCAGTAATTTGGTAGTCCATATTGTTTGCTTCATTTTTGTCGCAATTAGGTATGATTAATCCCTGCTATTGATCCCTTTTCCTGGATTTTATGTGAAATTGTTTTTCGTTGCATTAATTGTGAAGCAGAATAATAGCTTTTTCCTCCCCCCACCTTTTTTTTTAAATGTAGAAACGCAGATACATTGGATTCTTGTGTACTAGAAGTGAATTCCTTAATTCGTAGTAATATAAAGAGAGTTTAGTGTGTAAATTTTGCTGTGCTTGATTGATTTAATTAGTGAAGTGTAGTTTAGCTTTAAAAAGCCACAATTGAGAATAGGAGATGGTTTGACAATTCTTGTATATATGAGCACTACTTTTGTCCTAAAAGCTGTGAGCTTTATCCACAAATACAGTTCCATCAAGAAGAATATTAATTAGGCCAATGAGACACTTAAATCTCTGATCCACAAAAGCCTGAAAGTTTTAGGGGTTCCATATAAAGCCAAATGAGTGAATTTGCTAGCCATTTTTATGGGATCCATTAGCTAGAATTGCCATGTTTAACTACCCTTTTGAACCATATGTCCCCTTTATGAAATAGGAATAGGGCAATAGTTATATTGATTTGAAACATTGCTATGCTCGGCTTACATATTTGATCATTCGGTTGATGGTGAAAGGACATAAGTTAGTTATATGGGTGAATGTTTACAACTTTCCATTTCACAATAAAGGCTTGATTCTGAATTACATTTACTCCATAATCAATTGTTTGTTGATGTTTGCTGATTTCCTTCAAGTTTTTAACTCCAGCATGTGCCAGCTCAACTCCCTATTCCCCTCAAACCTTGAACATTCATTTGTATGATAAAAAGGAAGATTAAGGTGTGATAATTGTGGGGTGCTGCTTTATAAACCTGTTGCTTGAAATACAATGTGAAAAGGGTTGCAACTTCGTGCCATCAGCTGCTTCGCCAATTTAGCCATTTCTTACTAGAATTTTCTTGAATTTTTATGTGTATTTTCTGATGAAGTTGTTAAATCTGGTAGCTTTCTTGTACATGGATATTTGGTTCAGGCAAATTTCTCAAAGATTATCAGATATGGCTGATAGGCTTTTACTTTCCTTTTCGGGTTTATTGGAGTAAATTCTATATTATCAGTTCTTGAACTAGTATGGATTGTCAGCTATGTTGTTCAACTAAAATTGTTAGAAGATACATATATGTAAAGAAAAGGTTTAATAAACCATGAATGATAATTTTCTTGATTATGTCGACTGATGAAGCAATTCCACTGCTCGGTTTCTGTTTGTTAATGACACTTTTTTGTTGAACAGATAGATACCGTGTCTGGCTGCCATGGGGGATAATAAGGCTGCTAAACCAAGAAAAGACGAGGTGCTAGTAAGAATAGCGCCACCTGTTGATCCAGCTTTTATGCGATGGCTGGCCAGAGATATAGAACGAATTCATGGCTTCCCACCAACAAATCCATGTGCTGTCAAGCCACCGGAGCATTGCATACAGTTCATGCGACATCAAGGATGGCTAGACCTGAACTTGGATGACCCTGATCTTGCCCATTTGTTCAAGTAATAATGACCCGTGTGGCCAGTGTGGCTATCTCTCTCTCTCTTTATCTATCACATTTTGCAAATATATACTTGTGCTCAGCGATAAAGGCTGCACACACTCCTATATGAACTTGTATTCAATAGTCAATAGCATGTTGTGAAGAATATGTCTTCGTTTTTAGATTTTCGTGAACATGTACGTAAACCGACCTCCATGTTTTGTGAATCCTGGTAGTCCCTATCGTGAATCTTGCGGATAATATTGGCTTAATTTGGATGATGGGCTATTTATCGGGACAATATGTTGTTTATCTATTATAGCTTATTAGACATACATTGTCTATGGATGAATATCATACACTATATAATCAATCATTTGAAAGTCGGTTCTGGAGTCATAAGCCGACTTTTTGAAGGTATACGGTAAATCGGGTTTTGGCTCTTATATCGACTTTCAAAAAGTCGATTCTAGGTGGTTCTAGTGTTGGTGTACAAGGTACAGGGTAGTTAAACTGCATTCGCAATGTTGTAGCGCTTATTATTCATAATATTTATGGAAATATTATTATACAATTAGGACAAATATATGAATCCAAATCGTAACATGGTAACCTAATAGTCCACTTGAAAGGGAAGCAAACCAATTGCTTCATCAGAATGGTTGCTGCTGCTGCTGCTGCTGCTTCATAATTAGTTAGCTTTGGCAGTATAATACAATTCATGAAGATTTCTTCTCAAGGAAACCTTAATCATTGTTCAAACGAATTATTTAAATACATACATGTATAGCGTGTGCTTCAACTTTTGTTAATTTAATTAATGATTTAATTCCTCCTCCAAATTTTCTTTAATGTTTAGTCTATTTAAGAATCCAGCACTTAAAAAAAAAAAAAAAAAATCAGCACTTGCCGCAGATACCGTGAATACTTTAAAATCTATATTTAGAAATTTTATAATATAAAAAATAAAAACACACACACACAACACAGCAGATACATTTTTTTTTAAAAGTAAAATGCAGATTCATCTATCGTATTATTTACTATACATATACTGCATTTTTCAGTATTCTATAAAATTTCCATTATTTTTTCTTAGTAAAATACAGCATCCGTAATATTTCTTCTACATCTACCACATGCATCATATTCTGTATTATTTTTCTTTATATACGACATTCATCCAAACTCTATAAAATAGCGCATCCATCCATAGTCTCTATATGAACAACGCATGCATCCATATTATGTAAAATTTTCTTTATCTACGACATTCATCAAATTTTGTAAAATTTCCTTGTTAAATTTTCTTTATATACGGTATTCATTCAAACTCTAGAAAATATGAAACCTGATGCATTTATAATAAACAAACATCCCTTTTATTCAAAAAAAATTACAATAGTACCTAATAAAATATTAAAATCAACCTAACTTTTTAATAATTAAAAAAAAAATCTGAAAAACAAGAATGAGTAAGGAATGAATTGGGTACATACCCTAGTGGTAATCCACTAAGTCTAATCTGATTTTCAATGGGAAGTCCAGGGTTCGAACCCTACTTATGGCTAGAGCTGTTAACGAGCCGAGCCGAACCGAGTATCATTTGTTCAAGCTCTGTTCGTTTATCTCACGAGCTTGTTCATGTTCGTTCGTTTAATAAACGAACAGAAAAATATGCTCAAGCTTGGTTCGTTAAGGTAACGAGCTTGTTCGCGAATGTTTGCTTAATAAACGAATATAAAATTATGTTCAAACTCAAATCATTTATAAAGAAATTTTGTTCGATCGTATGTTCTAGTTTGGCATGCTTTAGATGTATTTTTTGCTCTCAATTCGAGTTTGGCTTGTTAAGTTATAAAAAATTAAGTCCAACCGAATAAATAAGAAAATACAAAGAATATTCAAACATTATAGTAGTAAAAACATTACGACAACTCTATCAATATTTTATAAAAATCCACTAAAGTATCTATTAGATTAATAGATGTTTTATCATCTTTTAAGTCGGTTAGTTTGTACATTGATTTATCTATATAAACAGATTCACGAACATAATCGAACGTTCACGAGTAAGTTCGTGTTCGTTCGTTTAGAAAACGAGCTTAAAATATTGTTCGCTTGGTTCGTTAAGCCTAAACAAACGAACGATCACAGATGCTAACGAGTCGAACACGAGCTTGTTCATGACCGGCTCTGTTTGTTTAACAGACTACTTATGGCACGTGTGTGGTGTTATCATTTCGTTTCCGGATAAAAAATAAAAATTAAAAAAATTAAAAAAAGAATGAGTAAGGAATCTTCGAACCCACCTATCTAATCTAGACTAGTAGCAACTTTATAGCTTCTATAATAAGAATTCTTCCCCCACTTTCAAATTCGCACCAACTAGGCCACCAACTGCCCTTTTTTTTAATCACCCTCAAACCACCATCAATTTATAGCAATTGTACATTTTCTGAGTCGAGCCGAGCCGAACTCTACTATCTCTATCAATTATTCAAGGGTCGTGTAATGTCAATGAGTTATAATACGGACACAACATTTGTACCATAACGAGTGATACAACGATGATTTTGCATTGTTGATCGTGTTAGATTACATCATGATCAATTTAAACTTATTATGATCAACGGTATTGTGTCAATCGTTGTGGCACAACCGTTGTACCCGTATCATTACTCATGTCAAATATTCATTATTGACTCAGGCTGTTTACACCTCATCGATGACAGAGCTTTAAGCCGCTCTCAAAAAAAACTTTTAGGTATCATTAGTTTACCAAAAGTTTCTGGTATCCAAAACCAACTAATCCGACTAATTCAAAATTCGATCTGAATCATATCAATGAAGTTCAACTCTTAGTCAAAGTTAGACTTAGCCAAGAGTTTTTTCAGAGCCCCATAGAAACTGCGTTCATATTGGCTACAATCCATGTACCAATCTTATTCATCCAAGAGGAAGATAAAGAAACAAAACTCGATAGACGTGACATTATTTAAACTCAGCACATTATTTAAACTACTCATAATTTATAGTGATAATGGCTAATCACTATATTCTGTTAAAAATGTTTGAAAAAAATTAAATTCTTGTTAAAAATGTTTGAAACAAATTAAATGTGCAACTTTATCTCGTACATCATATATTTATTTAAATAATTTAATTTTCTAATACTACAAAAAGGTGGCGGGGAGGTGATGACTTAATGGGTCCATGGCGTCGGTCAACCGCCTTTATAAAATCAGCACATTTTCTTAGTTTAGGCATTGGGCGGCGTCAAGCAGACGGTACCCAATACAGAAACATGCCAAAAGACAAAGAGTTCTTGATCTTATAATACTACTACTACCGTGTTTTTTTATGGCCCCAAGAATCAGTGAAGCCACCGGGAAAATGACACAACTCTGCCGGAAAGTCGTTCACTTTAAGATCAGGTGGAATTTGTTGGAGAAGGTTTCCGCATTTCGTGAGTTGTTTAAATTCATTCGGGACAGAGTTCTTGATTGTTACACAGGGAAAAAGCCTGTTAGGTATGGAAGACTTTCTAATCCTCGCTTGTCTTCTCCGGCGGCGCCACCGGAATCTGATTTCGTCGACGACCCAGAAGCGGCTGAAACATGCAGTGGCTTTGAAAGTGATTCTGATTTAGTTAACTTGAAGATTAGCCTTCTGGGTAATTCTCAAATTGGCAAAACAACGTTCTTGGTGAGCCATTTTTTTTTCCCCTTTTGCCTTAAATTCAATAGCATATATTCGCTGCATGTTCTTGAATTAATTCTTGGTGTTTTTGTTTGCACGTTAAAGATGAAGTATGTAGGAGATAAACAAGTGAAAAAAGGCTTGCAGATGAAAGGTTTGAATCTGATGGATAAAGTATGCTCTGTTAAAGGTGCAAGAATTGTTTTCAGAATCTGGGACGTAGGAGGTCTGTTAATTTCCAGTTCCACTATCTTAATTTGTTCATTGTAAAATCCTGTACGAAATTATTGGTTTTAATCCTTCATATTTGTAAAATGTTTTGAATATTAGGTGATCAGAGGTCATTTGATCAAGTTCCATTAGCTTGTAAGGATGCTGTAGCTGTTCTGTTTATGTTTGATCTTACCAGTAGGAGTACTTTACACAGGTATATGATTCGTCGATTTTTTTTCTTCTTTTTGGTATGTGATTCTTTACTTGTGAGTTTAATCTAATGGTATGAATCTTGCTTTCTGTTGTTTTCATTGTTGCAGTGTAACTGGATGGTATAATGAGGCAAGAAAGTGGAATAAGGTATAGAAAACATGATTTAAAATAAAGCAAACATGATTGATCAAGTATTGAGTAGCTTTAAATTGTATGGTAAAAACATGATTTTGCCATCATTCATTCATGTAGACATTGATGTAACCATTTATAATCTCTTTCTTATAATCAAATTGTGTATATATATCATGCATCGCATTGATCCGCTTAATATAATCGGGTGGAATACCGTAAACATATTTGCAGACTGCGATTCCTGTACTTATTGGGACCAAGTTTGATGATTTTGCTAAGCTCCCACCTGACATTCAATCAACTGTTGTTAATGAGGTAAAAATACTCTCTTTCAATCTCTTCTGTATGTATGCATATATTGTAATTGTATGGACTGAACTTCCCTGTTAAGCTAAGGTAAATAAAGAGATTAAAGCTTCAAACTTTAAGTCCTGTTTCTGCTTTGCTGCTTTTGGGGTTAAAGTCTTAAAAGATAAAGAATCTGTATTATTTCTTCACTTTGCAGCTAAGCTAAAGATGCCCCAAGGCATAATGCCAGAAATCACTTAGAATTTACTTTTACTAGCTAACATACCTACCTACTACCATTAGGAAAATTGGTATAGGCATTTTAACAAACACAATATATACATGCAGGCTAGATCATATGCAAGGGCTATGAAGGCAGCCCTTTTCTTCTCGAGTGCAACTCACAACATAAATGTTAACAAGATCTTCAAGTTCATCATGGCTGAGCTTTTCAATTTGCCATGGACAGTGGAACGCAACTTGACAATTGGTGAACCCATTATTGATTTTTGAGATCCTTCACAAGGAGATAGACAGAACTCATCAACAGTTGAATTTCTAACATAGCCAGCCACCTTGCAAATATTACTTTAGTAGGAATCTCACTTCGTGGTATTATGGAAAAAAAAAAACATACAAAATCATTAGGAAGATTTGTTTCTTTTTTAAATATTAAATGAAGGTTTCTCTTTCAGTGTACATAGCATCTTTGTTTTAAGGAAGGAGAGTCAAACAATTATTGGAATTGTTTTGGGTTTCTTTCGTGTGCGTTGTTTATGATTCCACGCGTCTTGTAGATACAGTGCAATATAATATTTATAATAATATATATCATATGGTTATGCTGTATGAATGAATAACAACTCATACAAGGCCCAATAATGGGGGACTTAAATGTCATTAGAAAGGATACATAATTCATCTATATTAAGTTTCCAGACTTTGAGTCTTTATTCGGAAATTGAATGTTCGTCATGTGAATGTTAGAGAAAACCTTAAAACAATGTAAGTCTGACATAATATTTGAGAAATAAGAGAAGATGCGGGGAAAAAAATATGTTGAGACTCGAAGAATGTACGATCGAGGTATTTCGTAAAACACAACAAAACACCAATGTTGCCAACCATAAATAACTGAACGAACCGAACTATAAATCTTTTAGTACAACATATCCACATGCTAAATTTATTTAGGTGTGAGCACGGAACGCCGGCCTACAAAGAAAATAGACCATCTATCACCTAATCATCATCATAAAAGAAAAGCTAACATTCATCTTATGTTTGCTCTTCAGAGCTCACCATCAAACTATTCAAATGCCTGCATATCTTCACATTCCAAAAGAGATGGATGAGCACTTGTTAGAAAAAAAATAATAAGTGAACACTAGCTAGATACTTAGTAAGCAGTATAAGATCAAAAAGAGAGATTTATGTTTGTCCCGAAAATCCTGACCTGTCCTGAATCCTTTCCCGATCCCGAAATTTTCGGGATTTTCCCCGTCATGAAAAATACGGGAACGAGATCGGGTATAAAACTCAATCCCATCGGGTTCCCGATCCCGACACAAATACACACACACACACACACATATATATATATATATATATATATATACACACATATATATATATATATATACACACACACATATACGTATACGTATATATATACATACATACATACATATATATATATATATATATATATATATATATATATATATATATATATATATATATATATATATATAACATTTAAGCTAGAATCAGGGGTAACATATGTTTTTAAAGCTAGACTTTTTAAGGTCTTGACAAAGTTGCTCCAACAAAATCTCAGTTGTGCTCTTCGGCGGTGGAGTAACATATGGCAGCTGTGAGTATTGTGGATAGGCATCAGGGTGCTGAAACTAAGAGCTTGGAGGACTCTCCCACTCATTGTTGTAGGGTGTTGTGTATGGGTTGAACTGACAATAGGGTTGTGCTCCAAAAACCCATACCACCGAATTACATACTCCAATTGATTGAGGGAGGTAGCCTCTTGGCTATAAGGATCCACACTCTGCAATTCAGGGGGAAAACAAGAACATAATCAAGGTATCAAGCCACTACCTCTACCGAAGTAGGTGGCGTGACTCTTTAAAAAAAATCAAAAAAAAAAAATAAAAAAAAGACCTTATCCTAAATACTCCTTTGATTTTCTGATATCAACCGAGTCCCCGGCAACGGCGCTAGAAAACTTGATGGCCAAAACAGTGACGTCTAACTTTAACCGGCAGAGTACCGAGTCAGACTCACTATAGTGACGAGCAAAGTCGTATCCCACGAGGAATCAATCAAGTGTCACAATCAGTTTCGTATTTAGTTTAGGCTCACAAAAACTTGTGGAGTAATTTATAGCTAGAGAAATAAAAATGTTAACTTTAAAATATATGAATGGAGAAATAGCCAAATTGTGGAAATATTACTCAGCAGACTCAGTCTGCTGAGGCTTCAGCAGGGTGCTCAGCAGATTGCTGAGCCTCAGGATTTCGTACATAATATTTTGTACACCTTATTTAATTGTAAAAGACATATTAATTGTGATATTAATTGTGATTCATATAAACAATTAATATGTCAAACTCTAGTTTACTTTATGTCATAGACATAACTTTTACTTTTTACTTTTGCATGCTTGCCGCCCACATCTACATACTCAAGTGGCCGCCAAGCTAGCTAGCTAGTCTCTCTATCTCAATTGTATCTATTTATACATCTCTTTACTCAATGAATAAAACTAAGTTGAAGTTTACTCTTGTGTTTATCACATTCTCAAACTCTCTTCATGGTATCAGAGACTACTGAGTTCTAATATTCCGCTGCATAACTCGGCTTTTTTTTTATCAAGAATGTCTTCATCTGAAGCATCCTACTCATCAAGTAAATCTCAGCAGACTGAGGTTACTGACTCCACTCCATATACAAATCACGGACTTGATTACAACAATAATCTTGGGTTGTCAAGATCTATGAAAAAGTATAACTCAGGACAAAGCAAGATGGAAGACTTGTCTGAGTCCAAACACTCTCAGCAGGCTGGAATCACTGGTGATATTATGGATTCTCAGTTAGCTCTCTTTCAAGAGTTTCTCAAATGGCAGAAGACTGATAACTCTATCACAGGCATTGCCACTCATACCAAGACAGGTATATCTTATTCCCAACTCAGTAATGGCACCTGGATAGTTGATTCTGGGGCCTCATCTCATATGACAGGAAATAAAAACCTGTTATATAACCTCAAACCCTGTCAGCAGACTCATAAAATTAAAACTGCTGATGGGTCTATTTCATATGCTCAAGGTTTTGGAATTGTTCAACTTACTGATAAGGTTTATCTTAAAGATGTCCTGTTTGTGCCAAAGCTAGACTGTAATCTTATATCTGTCAGTAAACTCACTAAGGACCTTAATTGGACAGTCACTTTTAAAGACAATCAGTGTATTTTCCAAGATACTTATTCACAAGAAGTAATGGAAAGAGCCAAAACTTGCTCAGATCGTTTATTGTTCACCCCGTTTGAAGACGAAACCCGAAGACCGAATCCGCCCTCAAATGTACTCGCTCTCAAACCGTAGACAATATTATGTTATGGCATTATAGATTAGGACATCCTAGTTTTGGTTATTTAAAGGCTTTAACTCCTGAATTATTTAAAGGATGCAATCTTAATGATCTTCAATGTGATATATGTCAGTTTGCCAAACTCACCAAATCTGTGTATGCTAAATTGCCTCACTTACCCTCCTCACCTTTCACCCTAATTCACAGTGATGTATGGGGGCCCTCAAGAGTGAAAAGTATAACAGGGAAAAGGTGGTTTGTCACCTTCATTGATGATCATACCAGAAACACTTGGTTATTTCTAATGAAAGACAAATCTGAAGTTGGACCTATCTTCCAAGATTTTTATCATATGGTCTCCACCCAATTTGATACTAAGATCAAGATCTTAAAGGCGATAATGCTCGGAATACTATGAGTCTAACCTCGTAACTTCTTGACAAACAGAGGAATTGTTCATATCGTAGTTGTGTGGAAACACCTCGACGAGAATGGGGTTCTTGAAAGAAAGAACAGCATCCGCCGGAAATGGCCGATCAATCATGTTCACTACACATGTTCCTAAATACATGTGGGGTGAAGCTATACCGACCGCAACTTATTTACTCAATAGACTTCCCACAGAGTGTTAGGTTTCAAAACTCCACTCCAAACCCTACCGACCACACACTCCCGCCATCATCTTGTTTCCCGTTGCCTCCAAAGATCTTTGGTTGTACTTGTGTTTGTGTATATCCATGCTCAACACGAAGTAAACTTGATCCTAAACCTCATAAGTGCATTTTCCTTGGATATGCACGGGACAGAAAGGTTACAAGTGTTACTCTCCTACCGAAAAGAAATTTTACAATTCTATGGATGTGAAATTCTTTGAAAGGACTCCATATTACAAAGCAAACCTGCGATCCAACCACCGATGGAAACCGATTGAGATTGAACTAAGTCCGTTCCCTCGCAAACCATTTACCCTCACCGAGTCCTAACCCTCGGCGGCCGCGACATTGAGTCTGGCCGACTCTCAAAGCAACCCGCCGACCCAAAACCTACCGATCCTCGGCGGACCGAACTTCGCACCCTACCGACTCTCTACAAACCCTACTACTCCTCAAAGCAACCTCCCGAACAAGAGTCTACCGACTCGAGCCCGCCGATCCCGAGCCTACCGACACTCGGCAATCTACGGATCCTCGCGGCACCGCCGACATTGATGATAGGCCTATTGCTCTTAGGAAGGGAAAGAGATCATGCACCGATCACTCTATTCATTCTTATTTATCTTATGATAAGTTATCTCCGTCTTTGCCATGTTTACACGGGACCCGGACTCTCACTCTATCCCTAGAAATATTCGGGAGGCCCTTCAAAATGATAAGTGGAAGAAGGTCGTCGTTAAAACAGAGATGATCGCTCTCTGGATAATCATACTTGGGACCTCACAACTCTTCCCAAAGGCAAGAAAACGATTAGCTGAGATGGTTATTCACTATCAAATACAATGCCGATGGTAAAATTGACAAGTATAAAGCCGATTGGTAGCAAAGGGATTCACTCAAACTTATGGCATTGACTATAAGGAAACTTTTGCACCGGTAGCAAAGCTCAACACCTGTCGAGTGGTACCGATTTCCCTACCGTCCAACTTGACCGGCCTCTTCACCAATTGGACATCAAAAATGCCTTTCTAAATGGGGACCTCACCGAGGAGGTTTATATGACCGTACCCCCGGTTTTATCAAT
The DNA here is from genome assembly GCA_036785695.1 of Gentiana straminea. Classification (NCBI taxonomy): domain Eukaryota; kingdom Viridiplantae; phylum Streptophyta; class Magnoliopsida; order Gentianales; family Gentianaceae; genus Gentiana; species Gentiana straminea. Next base: position 1,993,375 of record JAVUPR010000439.1, read on the forward strand.
CCTCATACTTAAGGCAAGGTGTGCAACCGAGGAAATCTCTATATGGCTCGAAGCAATCACCAAGGGCATGGTTTGGAAAACTCACTACCGTGGTTAAAGTCTTGGATATCATCAATGCAACTCGATCACACCATGTTTGTCAAGACAACCAACCGAGAGGAGGTCCATTCTAATTGTATATGTGGATGATATCATCCTTACCGGAGATGACTCTACCGAGATCCGAACTTGAAGACTCTACCGGCAAAGGTGTTCCAAGTTAAAGATCCGGGCTACCTCGGGTACTTTCTTGGTATGGAAGTAGCTAGAACCACCAATGGCATTTCGGTCTCCCAAAGGAAGTATGTCCCTGGACCTGCGAAGGAAAGCGGTATCCGGGATGCAAACTCGTCGTATCTCCAAGTAGACCCCAGGTCATACCCTCTCGCATGGTGACATTGCTTTGTCGGGAAAGAACAATATCAAAGGCTTGTAGGCAAACTCATATACCTTTCTCACACAAGACCCGATATTGCATATGGGGTCGGTCCGGTCGAGTCAATTCATGCATTGCCCTGCGAGCAACATTGGGATGCGGTGAATAGGATACCGAGGTATTTAAAATCCACTCGGCCAAGGCCCGCACTTCACCAAGTCTACCGATAGATCAATCAAGGTCTACACCGATGCCGATTGGGTGGATGTCACATTGACACGAGGTCTACCACAGGCTATTGCTCATATATATGGGGGAACCTCGGTTACTTGGAGGAGCAAGAAACAACCTACCGTGTCAAGAAGCGTCTTGAAGGCCGAACTAAGGGCACTTGTACTTGGCATTTGTGAAGCTCTATGGCTAAAAAGTACCGACCGAACTTCAAAGCAACCGTATCGCAACCTATCACACTTTGTTGTGATAATAATTCAGCCTTATGCATGGCGAGAAGATCCGGTCCATCATGATAAAACCAAGCATGTGGACATTGACGGACACTTTCCGAAGGAGAAGATTGATGCCAAGATTATTCAACTCCAAGTATGTTCCCTCGGCAGATCGAATGCCGATATTCTTACCAAGGCTATTCCACCTCTTATGTTCAAATAGACTAAGTAGCAAACTTGGTCGCATCAACATATACGACCAAGTTTGAGGGGGTGTGGAAATATTACTCGGCGGACTCGGTCTCCGCCGAGGCTTCAACTGCTCGCAGATTGCCGAGCCTCAGATTTCGTACATAATATTTTGTACACCTTATTTAATTGTAAAAGACATATTAATTGTGATATTAATTGTGATTCATATAAACAATTAATATGTCAAACTCTAGTTTACTTTATGTCATAGACATAACTTTTACTTTTTACTTTTGCATGCTTGCCGCCCACATCTACATACTCAAGTGGCCGCCCAAGCTAGCTAGCTAGTCTCTCTATCTCAATTGTATCTATTTATACATCTCTTTACTCAATGAATAAAACTAAGTTGAAGTTTACTCTTGTGTTTATCACATTCTCAAACTCTCTTCACAAATTATAGTCAGTAACACTACTCTTAATACCTTACCGAATCACTAGGGACGAGCCTTAATTTACCAACCAACCAAGGGTTTCTAATGAATGTGTTGTGGGTGCAACCTCCTAAACTGGTCCCTAGGCGCTAATACCACAACCTAGTTACCCTATATTCGATTCAACAATCCCCCTATTGGATTTAATTGAATTAATATGATTAAGAACTATGAGATGTTCCGCATCCACCGAATTCACGGCTTAGCTAGAAAACCCTTACCAAGTAACAGACTGTGAAAAACTCGACTAGTTCGTGCATAGCAATCCTAAAATCATAATTCGCACACTCACTCGCAAAATACATTTATAAAGTTCGTGTGTGGAATCATGAATCAAGTAACCAGTTTAATTCAAGAATTAGGATCAAATTTTAGGACACAACAACTCGAAGATTTAATTTTTAAGCTCTACTCGTCCCTAAATCATCGTTTAGACATCAATTTCGTGATTAAAACACATAATTTAGCTATTAGAAAATTTAGCTACTCATAATCAAATCAATAACACAAGAAATCTGAAAGAGCTGCTAAGAGACATAAATAAAAAGGATAAATTAAAATTACCAAAGGAAACGGTAGCAATCTCCACTCAAACGTCATTTCGTTGTGTTGTAATCGCGAATAAACCAAAAATAAAATGTTGGAATTCGTGCAGAGAGTTGGTAAAAAATAAAAATAATAGATCTAATTCTCCATGGAATAAAACTGCTGCACAAAAATATAAAGTTGTAATATGAATAACTATGTTGAAATTTGATCTAGATGACTCCTTTAATAAGCCAATTGCCGTCGCCGGTATTGCAAAATCCGGAAATTTAGAGTGTTTGGTAACACTATAAATCTGAAATAATAGACAGCATTATTTTCACTGTTTTATATATATATAATGCAACAATGTATTTCAATTAATACTTTATAACTTTAAAACAAAAATGTATTACCCATTTTACAATATTGTTTTAATAAAAATATATTCATAATAAATAATAAATATGAAAGTAATTGTGTTTGTATAACTAGACACAAAATACACAATTACAAAAGGGTTTTGATATGATATTATAATAATAACACACATAAAAAGGAAGTGGATATTAGTTATAAGGCCATCATTAGAGAATTAATGATTATTTAGGACACTCCGAAATCTTATTTAGTTATAAGGACATTCTAATTTTAAGAAGGAAACTTATTTAGTTATAAGGACATTCTAATTTCAAGTGGATAAAGAAGAAGGAAAAAAGGAAGGAAGTAAGGAAAAAAAAAAAAAAAAGGAAGCGCTGGATGGAGGAAAAAAAAAAGAAAAAAAAAGCGCTGATGCTCGTTTGTTTGTTTGTTTGTTTTTTTTTTAAATTTAAATTCACCATATTTCTAAAGGTTATATATTTTGATCTAAAACTCAGATCGTCAAAATTCTAAAGGATACGGTTTGATGTATGATGCAGTGACATTGATGACTTATGCTGTGACATTGATGTCTAATGCAGGGACATTGATGACTTATGCAGTGACATTGATGTCTGATACATGGACATTGATGTCTGATGCATGGACATTGATGACTGATGTAGGGACATTGATGTCCGATGCAGTGACATTGATGAATGATGCAGGGACATTAAGCTAAACAAGATCGTCAAATGATTCAAGATCGTGTTAAAGAATTGAGGGATTCCACAATGAATCCAATTATCAGGAGGGCACAAACAACGTGTGGCCATTACAAGAGTCATAGTGAAGAGTCTTTGTAGTTTCACCAAACTTGTACTTCTATCCATATTAAAAGCTCCACATTTAGAGAAATGCAAAACAAGAGCAGAGCTGACTGATGCAGTTGTTAGGTTTTATGCAGTGACATTGATGTCTGATGCAGGGACATTGACGACTTATGCAGTGACATTGACGACTTATGCAGTGACATTGATGTCTGATGCAGGGACATTGATGACTTATGCAGTGACATTGATGTCGAAAGCGATGGCGATTGATGATTGTATTTACAATTAGATAAGCGATGCAATGATATTGATGTCACCGCATATACAACTTGATACACACATTTGATAACTTTGTAAAGTAACTTTATTTCTTTGTTATCTTTAAATATTTGATTGATGTTGGTTTATTTGATTAGTGTTGATTTAAATTTTCGATAACTTTGTAAAATAACTGTATTTCATTTGTTTTTTTTTTTTTGGTTTAAATGCATATTTTTACAACCAAATGTATGCATAAATTGTTACACTAACACGTCACTGCATAAATCGTTACAATAACACGTCGATCAGTGCATAATTCGATACAATAAGACATCACTGCATAGATCGCTACAATGAGACGTCACTGCATAAATCGCTACAATGAGACGTCACTGATCAAGGTTGTCAATGGATCGCGGCGGTCAATACATCATGGTAGTCAATGAATCGCGGCGGTCAATGCATCGGGGTGGTTAATGGATCCCGGTGGCCAATGCATCCGGGTAGGTGGTCAATGCATGACGGTGAACAATACGTCACATCGATTTTATGAAGAAAAAAAATTTAATTTTATGAAATTTATTCGGAAAAATATCAAATTTGATTTTAGAATAAAGAAGACGAAAAAATATGAATTTTAATGAAAAAATTATGATGATCCGAGTTTTAGATCAAAATATATGACCTTTTTTTTATATATTATAATTTGAACGTTTTTTTTTCCTCCTTCCTTTTTTTTTTTTTTGGGGGAATGAGGGAGAAGGACAAAAATATTTCATCAATTAAGTAGAAGGACAATCTTTTGAAACTTTTGCATAAAGGACAAAACTATTTATCCACTATCGAAATTCACTTGTGTTCGAAATTCACTGTTTAAATCCACTGCCGAAATTCACTGTCGAAATTCACTAATTTTCAAAATTCATTGTCGGGATTCACTGATTTTCGGGATTCACTGTCAAAATTTACTATCGAAATTCACTGATTTCGGGATTCACTAGGGAGATTCACCGATTTTCGGGATTCACTGTTTGTCCTTCTCGCTATAAAAATTATGCAGTTGTCCATCTCCCTATAAAAAATATGTAGTTGTCCTGTTGCTTAATAATATTTCAGATTGTGTCCTTATCTCTAATTTTCCAATTTTTTTTCTCCCTTCTTCCTCTTTATCCACTTGAAATTAGAATGTCCTTATAACTAAATAAGTTTCCTTCTTAAAATTAGAATATCCTTATAACTAAATAAGATTTCGGAGTGTCCTATTACCTCTAATAAGTTGACAATCAGTCCTTTTAAATAATTGGACCAAAAGGAATCACACGGGTAAAGCTAAATAAAAAGGGAAGCAAATGTTTGTTAGACACTACGATGATAAACGTGGAAGGCCACTGTAGTAAAACGTGGAAGGCCACTGTAGTAAAACTTTTTTCAGAAACCACAATGCTTCCACCGATTCATGCGTGACTCGTGTGTGTTAAAGTCATACTATACGTGGTCACGTATAAATCGGACGAATCATATATTTAAAAACATTAACATTTCCTACGGTGTATATATATTATATGTTTAACTTTTTAGGCATATATTTTCAAGTTTCCCTTGAATCATTATTCATACACGTCGTTACGTCTGAACATATTTTCTTCTGAAACATCCCAAAAATCAGTCATCAAAATTAAAATAGCATTTACACAGCAACATGGCCATCTCCACAACAGCCATCCACCCAAAAACCACTCCTCCACCGCAGCTTCCCAATCCTTTCCGCCCCTCCTCCTCCGCCTCCTTTCTGGTGAAACCAATCAATATCAACAATTCTAGGTCATCCTCCTGCCCTTCTGACGGTAAGCGAATACATTGTGTTCTTACCAGGGACCCCACAGCGGAAATGGAGGCGGTCGAACCGGCTGTTTTGCAGCGGCCTGATTCGTTTGGCAGGTTTGGGAAGTTTGGCGGTAAGTATGTCCCTGAAACCTTAATGTACGCCCTCACCGAGCTCGAAGAAGCCTTCAAATCTCTAGCCACCGATGAAGACTTCCAGGTTTTTGCTCATATTTATTCTCATTTGCTGGATGTCATGATGCATTTGTGGATTCATTTTCCATCTATTCAAATAGTGTTTGAGTCTCATTTATGCTTCTTTTCCTAACATGAAAAGGTAGCATAAATTCCTGAAATTGGTTCCTCTTTTATGTAATTACCCAAATGATAATGAAGGCGTTTGTAATTCAGAGCACTTTTTCAGATATGTCTATCCTTCTTTTGTTTCTCCTGATAAATCATTTTATTCAGCAAAATACGTATTTTCAATTATGGATGCAATTCACACAACATTTTAACCAAGTTTTCATCCTTAATTCGGAATAAAGATGAATGTATTAACTAAGAATAGAAAAACGAAATACCTGAATAAGAATAAAAGATGAAATAAATCATGTACAAACGGACCGATATCCTTTATCTGCAAATTTGACAATTTTAAGAGATTAAGATGAAAACAGTAGAGTAGAAGTGCTCTTTGATGTCTGAAATGGAGCAGCTGTAGTAGTGCATTCTGTTTTGATTTTCTGTTTTTTGTATGTATGTGCATTCTGTTCGAGGTTCAATGGATGTTTTCTTCGGTGACCTGTTTATAATTATTTTGATTGTATATGTCTTGATGCTTTTGAAGTAAATACAGAAAAGGTTGAGAGCTTACTAGTTTTGTTTACTGCAGAATGAACTGAATGGCATATTGAAGGACTATGTTGGAAGGGAAAGTCCGCTTTACTTTGCTGAAAGGCTAACGGAGCACTACAAGCGTCCCAATGGTGAAGGGCCACTTATTTATCTTAAGAGGGAAGATCTTAATCACACAGGGGCACACAAGATAAATAATGCAGTTGCTCAAGCTTTGCTTGCTAAGCGCTTGGGCAAGAAGCGGATCATCGCTGAAACTGGAGCAGGTCAGCATGGTGTTGCTACTGCCACTGTCTGTGCTAGGTTTGGTTTGGAGTGTATTATCTACATGGGTGCTCAAGATATGGAGAGACAAGCACTTAATGTTTTCCGAATGAGGCTGCTTGGAGCTGAGGTTTATTAACTTTCTGCTTGTTCTGTGTCATCATTTGATTTCTGCCTTTTCATGTGCTTATTTTTTGGTTTCTTGGTACCTGGTTTTTGCTCTGCGAGTGTTGGGAGAGATTCCCACCCTCTTGAATGTATAAAGAAATTTGCTCTGTTAGGGTGGTCACGAGATTGTGTAAACATTATTTAAAAATATGTTCAAGAATGTATTAGTAGCGCATTTACTAACACCAAGCGCTTGATCTTAACAAAGTGAGGGTGAGGGTGTTTTCAAGATGATATATTCTACACTTTTGGTTTGTACTTTGTACTATGTTGAACAAGGTGTGGGAACACGTACGTTTAGAACATTTGTGATGGTTGTCTGCTTTTCATTGTCCCGATTGCTCTTTTCTACATTCTCTATGCCCACTACTTCTCATTTAATGGTCTCCACTCTCGAGTAATGTTGATTTCTGTTTGGAGCTACTTCAGTGGTTAGGATTTGCTTTTCCAAAAATGGACAAGATTTGTGCTTTACCGTCCAAATAGATTGAACTGTGATTGATAAAGTTTTAGGAGATTTAGTTTTGAGGAGATGTTCTTTTTCTGATGTAATTTTCAGGATCATGATGAAATCACCTGTCTTGCACTCTGTCTTTGACTTTGTACTGTCTGTTTTTCAATGTAGCAAGACACTATCTTTTCATGTTTATTTCAATTAACATTTCTTGATGTTGGTGTTATGAACTATATATAGGTAAGGCCAGTTCATTCAGGGACAGCAACGCTCAAAGATGCTACTTCAGAAGCTATAAGGGACTGGGTGACTAACGTAGAATCAACTCATTACATCCTCGGTTCTGTAGCTGGGCCTCATCCATACCCCATGATGGTGAGAGAATTTCATGCGGTGATCGGCAAAGAAACAAGGAAGCAAGCATTGGAAAAATGGGGTGGTAAGCCAGATGTGCTTGTGGCATGTGTGGGCGGCGGTTCAAATGCAATGGGTCTGTTTCATGAATTTGTTGATGATAAAGAGGTCAGATTGATTGGTGTTGAAGCGGCGGGTCACGGTTTAGATACCAACAAGCATGCTGCTACTTTAACCAAAGGAGAAGTTGGTGTTCTACATGGAGCAATGAGCTACTTGCTACAAGATGAAGATGGCCAAATTGTTGAGCCTCATTCCATTAGTGCTGGGTAATACTTGAACTAATTTTCCATAAGAGAATATCGTTTTCACTAACAAGAGCTTTTTTTTACATAATATTTATTAATATGATGTTTATGTTGTTATTTGTTGTTAATTTTTATTAGATTGGACTATCCTGGAGTAGGTCCAGAACACAGCTTCCTGAAAGATATAGGACGTGCTGAATATTACAGTGTCACTGACGATGAGGCTTTAGACGGTATATAATCTCTTTCTTTATTGTTGAATTTTGCAATAAAATTCCTTCTTTTTTCCTAGTGAATTATCTTTACACCATAAAAATTGATATCAGCTGCAAGATGCTTTCTTTAGTTTACACGGATTCCCGTATCTTCCCAATGTTACTGCCACTACATTGTGTTACCAACTTACTACACGCTTGTAATTACTACGTTGCACAAATACTTTTCTTTGGTAGCGTGTCGTGTATCCGATAAGGATATATGCGTCTTTTTCAAAAGTTGGATATGGGATCCGAATATGTAGATCTATATGTTGGACACGTTTGTTGAAAATTGAAGAAAACCCACCAGAACTAAATTGAAAAACCGTCCAAAATGAAGAAAAACCACTAATTTTTGTTTTATTTCATGATTTTTTATGGAATATTTATAAGCTGGTCTGTAATAGGTTTATCATGTACGTTTTGGCTCCTATATTTGTAATATTTACTCATATTTCCTCTGCACCCATATATTATATTTTCGTTGTACCCACGTATCTATAAACCATTGATATCCATTTCAATCAATGAGTCACACCACGATCAATAGTATATTACAAATCTGTAGTGACAAATGTTGTGACAATTTCATTTTCATATACAAAACTGGTTTTAAAGCCAAAGGAACGTTATGATATATATATATATTCTTGTTTTTGAACTAAAATGATTTTATTTTTTCTTTCTGGAAATGTTTTGGTGCAGCATTCAAGAGGCTATCTCGGTTAGAGGGTATAATTCCAGCTCTAGAGACATCGCATGCATTAGCATACCTTGAAAACCTTTGCCCGACTCTTCCAGATGGTACTAAAGTCGTGCTCAACTGCAGCGGTAGAGGAGATAAAGATGTTCATACTGCCATTAAATATTTAAAAGTATGAAACAACAATAATAATCCCAAGAATACTCAGTTTCGAATATGCGGGCATGTCTATGTTGTGCCTTTTTAATGAGATTTGCTCAGTTTTGTTGTAACAAAATATATATTTCTTGTATTACCTGAGGATAATTACCTCTCTTAATAGACTTCTGCACTTTGTACTACAGCAGTTGATGTTTTGATATATATAAATAATTTATTTTCTGTTGTAACAAAAGAAACAGAGAAATATTGCTGTGTTATATGGTGTATTTTGATAAATCATTTTTGTTTGATTTTGACAGTACATTATGCATTAGTTTTTGTCTGTTTACCTATTGACACTTGTTTTTTCTAGAGCTGAATGTATGTGTGAAAAAAAACCTTATCTATAAACGTCAGGTGATGCATGAATGAATTCAGATAATAATAATAATAATAGATCAAATTCCTGAATACAATTTTATCACAAACATGAGGTTCAAAACAGTTTGGTGGTCTTATATTTACCATAACTTGTGAAAAATATTCTGCTTTAGTTAAAACTGTGTTATTCCACTAGAAACTAGCTCCAATTGCCTCAGAAAACAGCATTTTTATCCTCCTCCTCCTCCTCCTCCTCATCACCTTTATAATAAATAATAAAAAAAACCTGCATTTTTATACATTCTAGGTTGAACTATACTCGCCGCTTGGTCCCTCAGGATCTTTGAAAGAATAAATGTGTTCCTGATTTGGAGGGCGGATCCTTCTCTTATGAGAACGGTGTTATGATCTGTCTAGCAACGTAACAAAAGTTTGTTTTATGTAAAATAAACTCAATGGACACATCACCACACCGACCTCACACGAGAGGATTCAGATTGCTTAAATTTCTCTAAAAAACGCTCATCTCACAAGCCAGGTTAAAGGTAAACGGACTTACTAATCTTTTATACATATTAATTGCTATAAGTAATTCAATGCAAACATATGCTTTACTTTTTTGCAGCTTCGCTTTTCGTTTTCTCTGCGTTTTTCTTGAGGACTGTATTTGTTGGTAGTCTGTGAGTATCTATGTAAGTGTTCAACGAGAGCTCGGGATCATTTTTTACATAAAATGAACATCGTAACGCAGTCCTGGATACAATAATTAAGTGAAATAAGATGGACATGTCTATTTGATGATAAAAGCCTAATTGCTTATCGTTAACAATAAGTCCCAAAACATGCTATGAAAATCTACAATGACTGAAATGGAATTTCACATTCATTTATTCAGATCCTCTGCAGTTTTTTCAGTTTTTCAAATCCTCAAAATATTACATCAAACACCAATCTCTGATAATGAAGCATTACAATATTTGCGAATTTTCTGCACACAAATCTTATTTATATCGACAAAGTGAAGCAGCAAAGCTGCCTACTCACTTTCATAATCCAAAAACAAGCCAGATAATATCTCCAGTTACAAAAAAGTTGGGTCTATGTCTTCTACCATTTTTCACTTTTCCACCTCCTTTTTTTTTAGAAGTGTAAATTGCTTCACAAATGGTGATGGACAAGCAAAAATACTGTCGGACGTATTCCCCTCCCTTTGTTGGAACAACAGCTCTGGTACCTTACTGCTTTGCCTGTTGAGAACAACAAAATACATCATAAAAAAGTAAGCTTACTTTGTGTGTGTTGCGTGCACAATCAGTGCATTTTTTTTTCCCGGTGTTTTGTATCACTCTGGGCCAAAAGAGCATGAAAACATATTGAAAGATGGCTAATACACGAAAGCGTATCAGGGCAGGCCACCTGGATCATAAAAACGCATACAAGGGTATATACATGATACACACCCATACACATAGGTGTAAAGACTAAATTTACTAGAGTCAAGTCAAGTTATTCAACACCGTGGCACCCTCAAATAGTGAACCAAAATCTTGCTTATCAATAAAAATATTGAATTATCCTTTCTATCACCTGCATTGTGTGCAAAAAAAAGGTAAGTTGCATTCTAAAAATTAGGAAGTAACTACCTCCGTCCCAAAATAATAGTCGTTTTAGCTAAAATAACTTGTCCCTTACTGTTAGTCACTATAGAATATCAAGAAAGGATTTATTGTCTTTTTCTTCATACTACACCTAGTTTGTTATCCATTCACAACTTTTCAAGCATTATAACCATTGCATTAAAGACCGTCAAAGGGTATTTTAGACTTTATTATCTAACATATTTGACATTCATCGACTATCTTGATTAGTGTAAATGCTCCAAATGACGATTATTGAGGGACGGAGGTAGTACTCTCTTTCATAGTATTGATCAATCGTAATTTCTTGAGCTAGCAATGATGTATCACAGAATATATATGTAACTTAGCAAAAAAAAAAAAATCAGCAGAAATGCATAAGTGAAATGATGAGAACAAATTTTCTTTACTATTTTTGAAATTATATCAAAACTCAAGGCTGTTAAACTATGTATATATTGAGTTATAGTTAATCGTCTGAAGGAGGTAACACCTGGTCAATCAGAAACGATAATACTCAACTAGGATACCAAGAATATTCAAATTTTATTTCAAGTGGAATTGACATGATTTACAAAATTTGGACGAGTCTAGGAGAAAAGATTTTCATTTAAGGATTTAGTCCACAAAACATGAAGTATTAGAGAAGAGACATAAAGTATGTATAAGGGCTTCATGTGTTTAAATCGGTTCATAGTGTTTCATGTAATATAGAAGAATCTAACAATTATAGCAAGAAAAAGAGACTGAAAAAGAAGGTAGATTGTAAGGTCAAATGTTGGAAAACATGTATTTTTAAAATGGTAAAGAGGGCAGGGCACAAAAGCTATAGATTTTTAAATTTTGCAGTTACCTGTGAGTACAAGAATGTTCCAAGGATGGCAATACCGGCCCCAAGAGCATTGATTGGCTGAACAGGCGTATGGAAGATGATGATAGAAGACACAATAACAGAAATACGTTTCATCGTGTTTCCAACGCTAAATGTTAGAGGAGATATCTCATCCAGTGACATGTAGGACACCTGATTATAGAGGTGATAAAATACACTCTGCGCAGCCATCCACCTATTTCACACAAACATGGAGCAAAATAAGGAACCAGATATGGATAACGTATACAGAGAGCATAAAAACAGTTCAGCTATAAACTATTAATTTTCTAGAAAGAAAAAAATCTGCAAAAGAGAATAATCTTGTTCAAAATGACAATCACAATGTAAGGTCTTAAATAATATCCACCAAAATCAGTACGTTTGACACTTTCTTTGTTACATTCAGGTTCTCGGAGCTGTACATCACAGATCAAGACTAAAGGCCACCATAGTTGTCAAGGTGATCGCTTAGACAAGCAGGCGAGAGGCAAGGTGGTGTCGCTTTTAAGTTGCCTTTATCTTGTCTCACATGAACATAAAACTTGAAGATTTTTCTTCAGCCAAAGATGAAAATCCATGGCCTTTGCTGAATTCATTTACCATATGTATACAACTCTCTCACTTTCATGTGTATATGGACAAAAAAACTATCTGATTTGTTATGAGAGCGGTATGGTTGCAAATAGCTGTTTGAAATTCAATGGACTTACGCATATGTTTACTATTGTGCAACTTTCGACACTTGGTTCGAAGCTGAGGTGATAATGTGTTGTGTTTTGGCATGTCTACATAATATCATCTATGTTTCAAAAATGGTGGAAAGGTATTGCCTGTATGGTGAGGTGTTGCCTACACGATCCCTCTTCGCCTTTGGATCGTAGAATGCTTTCACAACTATGAAGGCAATATATAGGTAAAACGTGTATGATGTTGTGTCAATAGATAATAGCTTAAGGTGCTATATATTCTTAAATCAAGTAATAAGCTGTGGAAAAGAGTCTATTACAATAAATGTTGACTCATTTAACCAAGGGAGATAAAATGCATAGTTAACTAATTTCCAGCAAGCATCAGTATCTGAAGAAATACCAGAAAACCATAGTCAAATAAGTTCTCCATGTCAGCTATTCTCCCAGCTAAGAATAGTTTAATATATCACAAGTCACAACATATTCATGTTCTTGAACACACATTATGAGCAGGGGCACATCAAATCAAAGTCAGCAGGTATCATGTGATTACCAAATCAACTGGGGTCCGATTTGGGAAGAAGCCGTTTGAAATCCAGCTGCCCACAATTGTGGTCCCTCCACAGCAAATGCAAATGGTGTGAGGATCAAAAGAGACAACATGGACAAGCATGCATAGTAGTTCATTCCACTGACTGATTTACCCTTCATACCCCTCTTGGAGAATATGTTCCGGAAAACAAAAGCTAAGTTCGATATCATGGCCCCCATAAAACCTGCAGACGGCATCCAACATTGAAGATTAGACATCACACACCACTACACAAAGTACAAAGCTAGTCGTGCTCATACGCATATCACCTACTTGAGTGAAAAAGACTAATACTTGCTTAAAGATATTATAACAAGAAAATATGGGAGATATATCTCCTTAAGGGTAAAGCTGAACATAATGTTCTTTCCTTTTCGAAACATTAGTTAGATTAACAAGAACAATATAACAAGATTCCAACACAGCTTACATACTTTGAACTCAATTTCAGGTATACCAAAGGTCAATTGAAAGCACAAAGCTTAAGGCAATCCGATTACCTATCATATTGAAGTTAAGCTCAGTAAGAGCTGCAAGACCGCAACCACCAATGATCGGAACGAGAGACAAATAAACCGATGGAGGGAAGCTCTCTCCTAAGAGGAACCTTGAAACCAAGACACTGAAAGCAGGTTCTGCACTCTTGATTATGTGAGTAAAGGAAACTGCTACCTTTGACATACTTACCGTAGCTGCCACATGCCCAATTGTATGAGCAACAGCAACCTTAAAAATCAATAAGCAACAAATCACCAAAGGAAATCCAGCATCACAAAACATACTAAACTAAGAAAAAATCATTTTACCCAATAGAAATAAAGCCCCCAATTTTGAAACCCAATTTGCTAAAGAAAAAACGGCTGTAGACCCAAATCATGCTAAATTGAAAATAAAATCTTACCGGAAAGAGGGCTTTCCAGAAGTCTAAATCAGTCTTAGGGGTTTCAGCAATCCTTAAAGCCCAAGATACAAGCATGATGAGAGAGCCAGCAGCTAATGAAAGCGTTGAAGTCAACCAAGGAAAAGGATACGCATTCAGAACCTTTTTGTTGTAAATATTGAAAATCACATTCAAACCCCACCATGTAGCGAAATAGACACCGATTTTAACTTTTCTTGATGCGTCAGATGGTGCTGCTGAATCCTCAATTGGACTTGATTTATCAGCTTCATAAGCCTTGCATGTGATCTTGTCCAATTTTTGGCTTTTCTGATCATCAACATCAAAAGACGACCTTTCCAAATTTTGAAAAGAACAAACTTTGGATACATAGAGTGGTTTTGACCCTGAAAGGACCGCAGTCCTCCGGCAACTATTAAGCGCTAACGGAGTTGTAAAAGCTGGAAAATTCCTAGACACGGGCTGCGGCTTAGACCGCACAAGCTCAGACCCACTCAAAAACGTTGCTGGGTGCTTCAAAGAAGACATCATCGTCCGCTAAATATACGATTTTTCTCTCTTAAAAGGGAGAGAACAGGCAAAAGGAAAAGGTTGAAACTTGCAACACAGTAATGGCTTCGTCGAGATCGAAGAGCTATAAGGTCTGTTTGCAAGAAAATTTGTTGAATTACAATGCTACACGGGTGTCCCAAGAAGAAATAAAACAAAATAAAATAAGGCGACTCCGATTGATACCACGAAACTGTTCACGCGGTCATTTTTTACATCCTATGAATCACCTTATGCACTATATTGAATATTTTTATTATTTGCACAATACAAACGTTTTGTGGAACTAACCCGTTTTCGACGTCCGCGTTTTCGTTTTGTTCATTCCAATCGTCGATTTTACGATTATAAATATATCGCGAGTGAAAACGTCGACATTGATGTTTTAAGCGAACTGAACCGTCATTGACTCTAACGCGCGTATGATGGTGCCAAACAATGATTTTGTGGTGCCCAAAAATAAATAAAAAATAATAAAAAGAAAAAGGGTGCCAACAATAAAATGATATTGCCAATAAAAAGCCGCCTAAAATAAAGCAAAACAATGGTAGAAAGGGTCCCTCACATTGTTAAGGTATGTAAGTTCGATTCGATTCGATCGGTTTGATTTGATTTCAAGTAGTATTTCGATTTATAAAATATGAAATCAAAATCAATTATATTTGATTCGTTTTGTTTTTACATTTCATCAGTTTTAGTCGATTCGGTTTATTGATTTAAATTGCAAAAACTATCTCAAATCAAACATATTTTTGAACTTGACCTAATAACACACAATAACCCTACAAGAGACAACTTTATATATATATTTGTTATTTGGCTCATCGGTTTCATAAGAGATTTTATGGTGAAACGGTTATATGAATATTATACAAATGAGATATTTTAGAGCCTTTCATTTTTACTCCATTTCAAATAATATACTTTTATTGTATGGTTGTAATTATATCACTTAATACAATTTTCATACAACGGTGTATTATAAAATTTCCCCTCTTTATGTGGTTACATGCTACTTAACAAGTCTTATGTCTCATTAATAAAAGAAAAAGAAATACCCGTCGAAAAATTGTATACAACCAACGGTGAAAAAACGTTCCGAAATTGCTATAAAACAAACAATAACCAGCAAACCAATGATAGAAAAAATTAGTCATAAAATATGTATTAGCAAAAGACGAATTTCAATATATTGCATTCCTTGTGTATTAATAAGTCCACTAATTGATATAAACTCATGTCGAACTGCAATATACCCTAAAAAAAAAAAGGTTGAACGGCAATATAATAGCCATTGACGATCTTCAAAATCAAGTACGGGATATTAGATTCGACTTAGATGATTTTGTGGGCTTACAGAAGATAAGATATTGAAAGTTTAAAAAAATTCTTTTCCAACATAATAGCGATATATCTTATAATCCAGAAATTGAGAAGATATGAGATAACTCTATTTTTTTTTTTTTATCATTATAGGAGTAATAACATCAAGAAACTATTTGATGAAAACTATTCAATTCTCTAGGGATTTTCATATTGAAACGATTATATTATATTATTTGATACATGTGTTGACTTAAATCGAATACAGCCACGTTTAGTACCTAATGAATACCAACCAAAAAGAAATAATCATTGACTAATTATATGTTGCTAACATTTCTAAATTACAAATTAATTTTAATACTGAATCATCAGTAATAAAGAATGGTTTTTCATTTAAAAGATCTTTTGTCCTTGTCACTAGTATGATATTTTTTAATCGAAACGAAATTATATCATTCAGATGACTATAATCCACACATAAAGATGGTGGGACACTAACCCGTGACCTCTTGGTCAGGAGGCATCATCATAACCATTGAGGTAAGCCTCATTAGCTATCAAAAACATGATTTATAAGGTGATTTTGGGAACATCATTCATTGCCTTGATGGTTAAATCCTAACCCTGAAGGTCACCACTCCTTCCTCTGTCCCACGAGATGAGTATGAAGATGTTAATCAAGTAACCAAATGGCTCAGAGTCATGAGTTTGTTATTATACCAAAGAACTGAAAGAAGTCGCATCTTTACGGTGTTCGAATCTCCACACTTAGCTTAAGGTACATATGCCCTTTTAAAGCACTCAACCCATTTACCACTAGGCTATGTCATAGGGATCATTCATTGTCTTGGTTATTCCATATGTTGTGGGAGAAATTTCTCTTTATTTCAATATTACAGATAAACCATACATTTTGAATTCTTTTTTTTTTTGAAAAATAAAATATCATTAATTAAAATCAAAGGTTTGCTAAAAGAGCAGAGATAACAGATGGTGGGAGCCGGGTACCCTAATTACAAACATTGGAAAGAGTACAAGGGGTAGAAAACCCTAAATTGGCTAATAGATGCGGAACATTGCAAAATCTTCTAGTGTGTTTCAAGGTGCAAGACTTAGCAAATCTACAAGCCCTTCTGATACAAACAATCAGAGATCCAATCGGAGTAAAATATTCCTCTTCGGAGATAATCCGAGCAATAAAGAGGGAAGAGTCCGATTCCACTAAAATGTTTCCGCTCCAAATACGAGCTGCTTCCAAAGTGCCACAGAGGATTGCATAGCACTCAGCAAATTCAACAGATGGGCCGTAACGATATTGATCAAGAAAGCAGAGAGGAGGGAACCTTCACAATCCTTAACCGTAATTCCAACCGTACTAACTCCATTCCAATAGCATGCATCCACGTTTGATTTAATTGATCCAACCGGAGGTTTAACCAATTGAGATGGAAAGGTTATTGGCATAACGAGAATCAATTAGTCTTGATTGCCCGCTGGTATTCCGCAAGTTGAGAGGAAGCTAAAGAGTCAATCTTAGAATACGAAGGGATCTCCAATTTGAAGGTAGCATTATTTCTTTCCAGCTAGATAAACCAAAGCGTGGTGAAGAAGAGGTCTGTAGAAGGGTGGTAATGAGTTGCAAAGAAGATGCAGAGATCAAGGAAGTTATTATGTTTCTATCTAGCGACAATACTAAAATCTGCCGAGCTTTTCCAAAATTGTTTAATCCATGGGTAGTCAAAGAAACAGTGGGTCCAATTTTCAATGGAGGTTCTGCAAATGGAGCAAATCCTATCTAAAACTTGCGAAAAAAGAGGTTGGATTCACAAGGCAGCGAATTGGTAGCAATTAAAGGAAAGCTCTTATCTGCATACATTTTTTGACGGGGTATTAAAAAGAAAACATGGATTTATTAAAAAGACCTTTGATTCAAAGTCTTACGGGTAATAGAGGTCCTCAGTAGGAAATTTGGATAAAGAGACTAATTTGTTACAAATGAATACAATCTTCAGAGTTTCCAAACATAGAAACAAATACATAAGTAAGACCTCCATCTAGCATGGAGCATACATAGTTCTATAGTCTAAATTGGATGAGTGCGTTGGTACTCGTGTGATTCTTATTGTTTGTACAGAACTGGGTTGTTTGGGCTATGTTAAAGTTACCTTTAATTATGTGGAAAACATAGGCCCAAGCCCATATAAGAGGACGGGCCTCATCCCCAAACCTAGGTAAGGGAAGTTCATCTCTTAATATGGTGGGTGAAACAACCACAAGTTCCCAATGTGGGACACTTTAACACGTCCCCTCAAGTGTGGGTCGGGCACACAAGGCCAACAAAGAGTCCCAACACTTGCACAATAAAGGGGTTGCTCCGATACCATGTGGAAAACATAGCCCAAACTCATATAAGAGGAGATGTCTCATCCCAAAACCAAGGTTATGAGGTGAGGGAAACCATCTCTTAATATGGTGGGTGAAACAACCATAAGTTCCCAATATGGGACACTTTAACAAATTAAAAAAAACAAATACACAAGTACAAAAAGCAATAGACTAATCGTTACCGATATAGCCACTCTTTAAAGTTTTCAAACATTAAAGCAAATACATAAGTACGAAAGGCAATAGATTAACGAACGATCATCAAAAGTTGCTTGACGAGCTCAATCAAAACATAGATGATAAAAGTAGACATATTAAATATCTACAAGATCTTGAAAGGCATTAGATTACAAAAGTAACTTTGAATATTTTGTGGTTCTGAAGGGTAAAACTCTTAGAATATACAAAACATAGTTACTTGTGAAAGAATCAATGTTCATGATTCTGCTATGAGTAGTGGAGTAAATATGTTCTATACTCCGGAAGAGTGCAGTCTAGGCTCTAATGGTGATGTGACGTCAAGATTAATGAGGCGGGTGATTTAACTAAAGAGTTTAGTTGGTTTCTTGAATCATTGGAGCTTCTAAATATAGGTCTATGGTTCACAACTTGTCTTCTAGTAAATCGCAATATAAGCACTTCTCGATAAATATGTGAAAATGTTTTCTCGTCGGGTTGATTAAGTGTTGAGATTCAAGAATGAAAAGGAACAAGTGTTTGGTGTTCATTGGGGCACACATCAAACACCTTGATGTCAAGTTAGTTAGGAATAATAGTTAGGTGGTTACAACTGAATTGTAACTGCTTACACAATATATACATAAGCACTAAGTATAATGAATCTCTCTCGATCATTTTGTACATTTCCTCAATGCCAATTTTCTGCAATTCCTAGTTCTTCATTTTCCCGCCAAAATTGTAAATTCAAATCTATGAAGAACACTTTGAATGTTCTTGATTCTGTTGTTCTTTTCAATTCAATTATGTTCTATTTTCAATCTTGTTAGTTGATTCAAAATTCAAAATGGTATCAGAGCAAATTTAGTTCTTCCGCTGTCAAAACGAGTTATAATTCTCAGAATTCTGCAAATTTTTGAAGATTTCTTGAAGGTTGTTCAATGGCTTCTAACACAAATTCTGATCAGGCTGGAAGTAGCCTTGATAATCCTAGTCTAGTTATTGTGCGTCCACTGCTTAAAGGTGTGGACAATTATAATCATTGGAAAAGAGCAATGACTAAAGTTCTTTCTTCTCGTGGCCGTCTCAGTTTTGTGGAAGGATCTTCAACATTTCCTGATGTTGAAGATGCTGGATATGCATGATGGATGCAAGTTAATGATCTGGTTCATTCTTGGCTTATAAATTCGATGATTCCTTCTGTAGCAGAAAGTGTTATGTATTTTGACACTGCTAAAGAGATTTGGGATGATCTTCAAGATCGATTTGGAAGAGGAAATGCTTATAGAATTTCCAATCTTGAAGAGGAAATTGAGAAGACGAATCAAGGGAATTTATCTGTTACTGATTATTACACAAAGTTGAAGTCTCTGTGGGATCAATATCTTGTTCTAAAACCTATTCCTCCATGTGTTTGCCCATCCCTGCAAATTATCAGAGAGTATTACGCAGCAATGCCTACACTACAAGATTTGTCAAGGGCTTGAATGGGAACTTTGCAAATGTGAAATCACAAGTTTTAATGACTTTGCCTCTTCCTGACATTAAGACTGCTTTTGTCATGGCCTTAAACCATGAGCAGCAACTCAATTACAACAATACAGAATTTGTGGTTCTTGCTGCTAGAAATGATCAATTTGTTGAAACAGATTGTAATCAAGTTCCGGAAATTTTAGGTCAGGAAATCCAAGAAGAGGGCAAGGTAGAGGATATGGAGGTGGAAGAGGTTTCCAGGGAAATAGCACCAAGAAACCTTAATGTACTTACTTGTGGAAAAGAAGGTCATACAATTGATAAATGCTACAGGAAATATGGTTTTCCACCAAATTTTAAGGGGTATGGTAGAGGCACAGGGGCACCTATGGCAAATAATGTGGCATACAATGAAGATCCTTAGGAATTAGGTGATTGTGATGTTCAAAATCAAGAGCAGAATCCTGGAGATGCAATCACCAAGTCTCAGTATGAACATTTTTGTCTTTGATCCAGAATCTGCAACCACAAAGCAGTCAGTGCAATGCAGTAGTGATGGCTGCAGGAAGTGGTACTCAAGGGCAAGGTATCAACGGCAGTTTAGTCCACTGGATCATAGATTCAGGGGCTACTGACCACATTACCTTTTCTTTGAAATGCATGTTTAATATACAAATGGCTAACAATTTATATGTCAAGTTACCAAATGGAACATCAGCACAAGTTACACACCTGGTGATGTTAGAATTAATGCTAATATCACACTATACAATGTTTTTTGCATACCATCTTTCAGCTATAATTTGGTTTATGTTAGGAAACTGTCATCAGATAGAAAATTGTCTATTGTTTTTGGTATTGATATGTGCCTTATGCAGGAACCAACAACTATGAAGAAGATTGGTTCAGCTAAACTTCAAAATGGGCTCTACATACTTGAAGCAATATCAGTTGGAACCTGTTCAGTTTCTGATTTTGTTCAAAGTGCTATTTGTAATTCTTGTTCTTTGAATAATGCTGATATGTGGCACTATAGATTAGGGCATCCCTCTACTGAGAGGTTGAAAGTCTTGAGAAGTTTTGATAACAAAATTAAAATGCCTGATAATCAGAGTAATGTTTGTCCTTTAGCAAAACAAAAGAAACTCAAATTTACTGTTAGTATATCTACAACTTTACAATGTTTTGATCTAATTCATGTAGACATTTGGGGTCCAAATAGAGTACTTTTATTGATGGAACTCTCGCTTAACACCCTATTCCAGGCTAATTAACCCTCCTTTTAGAAAGCCAACTAACCTAACATGGTTTACCAAAATCTAGAGCCGCTCGGAAAACCGATGAAAACCTCACATAGGGCACAGTCGTAACAAGTAGCTAGGTTGTCAATCTAACAACTAGGCTGTGTCTACGCAATAATCCTAAAACCCATTATCCCACATCTCACAGCAAAATACATCTATAAGTTCGATGTGTGTGTGACAGTGAACTAGGTTGTCAATCTAATTCAAAGCTATAATCTTTATAAGAACAAGTTTTAGAACGTGGATTAATCGTTAAAACATTCAATTACGCACTACACAACTCCCAATCTCATCCCCCTTAGGGTTTTCGCTCGCTTTCACATAATTCGACCGTGCAATGGATTAGCTACTCATGATGGAATTGAAAAACGAAATAATAATGAAAGCAATAATCAAAGACATAATCAAATAATTGAAAGACAAAGAAATAATTACCATAAAAGATGAAATCTTGAATTGTATGAAAATCTCCTTCAAAAGATGAAATCTTGGATCTCGAATCGAAAATCTAAGCTATGAAAGTTGTATAGAATTGCAAGGAATTAAATCTTTGATCTAAGGATTGAAACAACGTTTAAACTAATGGAAATCGCCCTAAAATCGCCCCTAAGAAACCCTAAAACGTCTAAGTACTGAATAGATATCATATGGGATCGAAAAAGATGGTTTTTATAGGTTTTTGCCGCATCCCGACCACGAACGAGCGTTTGTGGCAAGGCAAACGCCCGTTTTCCTGAAAAGCCAACTCTCTGTCCTCACTAAATCAGCAATAACTTTTTGTGTAGAGCTCCGATTTGAACGATTCAAGATGCGTTGGAAAGATCGTTCAAATAACTACAACTTTCATGAAGACGAATTGGCCAGAAAATTCCTCCAAGATTGGTCAAAATAAATATTAATGTTACAGGTACGGTGAATACTGCTGTCGGGGCCAAACTAGAGTTTGCATAGGCCCAACGCTAGTTTGTCTTGTACGAGTCGGGCCGAACCCATCCAAACGTGCGTTTGAGGTGATTTGGACGCTAGTTTTCCTGAAAACCCAACTTTCAGTACCAACGCTGTTTCTGTGAACGCCAGTTTGAGCTGGCCAAACGCTAGTTTGGGGTAGGCTTCAGTATTTTCATCATAACTTCACTTATAGGGCTCCAAATTAGATGATTCAAAATGATTTGGAAATCTGATTCAATGATCTACAACTTTCATCAAGACAACTCTTCCTGAAAGTGTCTCCAAGTGTGACCAAAATGCCCCTGAAGTGACTGGTTCAGATTTCGTCAATGATTCTTCACTCTTTTCTCCTCCTTGGCCCCAAATCTTGTTCTTTCTCGAGACTCTCTTCCTTATTCTCGAACTTATACATCAATCTAAGCCTGAAAACAAAGACCCGAACACCAAGGCATAATATACATTGACAGAAACGTAACGAAATCCACATAAAACACGAGTTTTTTAGGACGAAAACGTCATTAGTCTCGAAACATGCATATAAGTGAATATCGTTCATGTACTACCAATAATAGCCCAAAATAACCATGAATAACTCGTAAAAGGAGGTAATCTCATATAAGAAATACACTACAATTTGACTCCCATCAATGGACATGCTTACTTTCTTTCTATTGTGGATGATTATAGTAGATATACATGGATTTTTCTTGTGCATTCAAAAGATCAAGCTTCTGACTTATTAAAACAGTTTTGCATATTTGTTCAAACTCAGTTTGATAGATGTGTAAAGACCATTAGGTCAGATCAAGGTGCTGAATTCACTATGAAACCTTTTTATAGACAAAAGGGCATAGTGCATCAAATGGCTTGTGTCAGAACTCCTCAACAAAATGGTTTAATTGAGAGAAAACACCAACATATCCTTAATGTGGCTAGGGCTATTAGAATCCAATCTAATGTCCCTGTTGAGTACCGGCACTATTGTGTTTTACATGCTGTTCACTTGATCAACATTATACCTACACCACTGCTCAAAAATAAAACACCACATCACATCTTACATCAACATGAACCTAGTTATGAAATGTTGAAAGTTTTTGGATGTCTTTGTTTTGTTTCTACTGATTCACAAGGCAGAGGAAAGTTTGAAGACAGAAGCAAAAGATCTGTTTTTTTAGGTTTTGAACCTAATATCAAGGGTTATAGAGTCATGGATCTTCAATCTAGGAACATTTCTGTTTCTAGAAATGTGGTTTTCTATAAAACTGTCTTTCCTTTCTATAATATATATGAGTTTGATACTTCTGGAGATCTTTGTCTTCCATTACCTATTGATGATCTTGATTTTCACCATGATCAGGTTGTGGTTAACTCATCCACTGATCATGGTCCTACACCAAAATCATCAGGATCTTCAAGTCACACATCAGTGGAACCACAACCTAGAAAATCAACTAGACAATGATCAGCTCCATCCTATTTAAGTGATTACATTTGTGCTAATCAAGTAAATAGGACATCTCCCCATTTATTACAAAATGTCATCTCTTATGCTAATATATCTCAGCATTATCAGGGTTTCATTGGGAGTCTTAACACAGAAAGAGAACCAACAACTTACAGAGAAGCAAGCTCAGATGTCAGATGGCAAGAAGCAATGAATCTGGAGTTGCAAGCCCTACATAAGACCAACACATGGTCTTTGGTTCCTTTACCAAAAGGGGTAAAACCAATAGGGTGTAAATGGGTATACAGAATCAAAAGAAAAACTGATGGCACTATTGAAAGATTCAAATCAAGACCGGTAGCAAAAGGATACACACAAACTGAAGGCATTGATTTCTTAGAAACCTTTTCTCCAGTGGCAAAACAAACAATAATAAGGATGTTTATGGCATTGGCAGCTCAACAAAACTGGCATCTACACCAACTATATGTCAACAATGCTTTTCTACATGGAGATTTGGAAGAAGAGGTTTACATGAGACCTCCTGAAGGATTAAATGCAAATGGACTTGTTTGTAAACTCAACAGGTCATTGTATGGATTAAGACAAGCAAGCAGACAATGGAATGCAAAATTAACACAAAAATTACTTGAGCATGGATATAAACAATCCAGCAATGATCACAGCTTGTTTACAAAGGGACAAGGACATAATTTTGTAGCTCTCTTGGTATATGTATAACTTCGGATGCAAGAAACGAGAAACGAAGCAATCAAACATAAACAATCAAAGGAGAAAAACAAAAACAAGAAGAACACGGATTTAACGTGGAAAACCCCTCGGTGGGAGAGGTAAAAAACCACGGGCGAGAAAAGAGATATTTTATTATGCCTTTGAATTTCTGATTTCAACACACTCGGATAATGAGACAACAAGCGTATTTATAGGCACAAATCCACAAACCCTAGCCGCCGGGAATCTTTGTACGATGCACCATAAATACTCCTACACGTGTCCTCCTTTTAATGACCTTTGTATAGGCGTCACATAACGAGAATTGCGGATGTGGGACCTGCTTGTATTCAAGTACTCGGCGGACTATCACCTGGCGATAGTTACCCTGAAGCTACCTGCCGAAGCTCGGTAGACTCCACCCTGCGATGCACGGAATTGAATACACTTCTCGGTGTCCATCACACGGTGAGTCTTGATTGGTTCCATCAAAATGTAGAGTTTAAGTCACCTTACTGACAAATCTCCACCTTGACTTCAACTCTCCCTAGAGTCAAACAGATTGCATAACCAGATGTACTTGTACCAGATGCATTCGTCAATGCCAGATGTACTTGTACCAGACTATCTCCACGGCATCCACTCCATTTGATGCGCCTCGGTAGAGTTTCCGAAACGATTATAAGCTTTGAATATTCGGTAAGTCCAGGCAAAGTTTGAAACTTACTCTATTTGAGCTGGTTTAGTGAACATATCGCGGGGTTATCCTTGGTGCCGATCTTTTTCACTACAACCCTCTTCTCATTCCTCAAGAAATGATACACGACATCAATATGCTTGGTTCTCTCATGATGAACACGATCCTTGGCCAAACATATTGCACTTAAAGCGTCACAATATATCTCGGTCGATCACGATGCAACCCCAAATCAACGACTAGCCCTTCCAACCGGATACCCTCCCATTGCAGCCGGTAAGAGCCATATATTACGCGGTAGTGGATAAGGCTACGTAGCTTTGAAGAGTAGCTTTCCGGTGACCACTTTGCATTTCCCAATGTAAACACATAACCGGTCATTGATTTTCTACTGTCAACATCACTGCGTAATCGGCATCACGGTAACACGTGACCGGACCGATATCACCTCCATAAATGAGACCAACATCAATTTGTACCTCTCGGGTACACGAATATCCTCTTAATGACTTTCCGGTGTTCCTTTCCGGGTTGAGCCATAAACCTGCGACACACTTATTGCCCGAGCCGGATCGGGCCTAGTGCAAACCATGGCATACATCGGATCGCAGCTTGCACTAGCATAGGGAACTTTTGACATATACTCCTTCTCTTGGTGTTGTGAAGCATAAACGGACAAATGAACATTTGATGCCATAGGAGTATCTATTGGTTTTGCGACGAGACATCCCAAACTTGGCCAATATCTTACGCACATAACCCTATTTGAGACAAGAATAACTTCTTTCCGACTCCTATCTCTCCGGATCTCCATCCCAAGATTTTCTTGGCATTTGCACCCAAATCCTTCATTTCAAATTCGACGCGAGAAGGTTCTTGATTTTGAACATCGGACTTCCTTCTTTGCGGCTATCGCATGTCATCCACATACGGGACAAGATAGATATATGATCCATCTTTCGGGGTGAAGTAAACACAACGATCATATGGACTTGTTGTAACCTATTTGAAGCATGAAAGCTGTCAAACCTTTTATACCACTTGCCTTGGAGCTTGCTTCAAACCATACAATGATTTCTTCAACTTGCAAACATAGTTTTCCTTTCCGGGAACTTGAAAACCCTCGAGTACGTGTCATGTATATCTCCTTATCCACCTCACCATGTAGAAAAGCGAGTTTTCACATCTAATTGCTCAAGTTCCGGATCTGCTTTGTGCCACCATTGCTAGTAACACCACGATTGAAGTGTGTCGACCCTTTGGTGAAAATATTTCATCAAAGTCAACCCCTTCCTTTTGTGAATCCTCTTGCAACCAAACGTGCCTTATACGACCCTACGCCTTTGTTATTCCTTCCTTTTTCTTGAAAATCCATTTACAAGTCACAACTCCCTTGTCGGTAGGTTGTTTGACCAATTCCCAAGTCGATTCTTCAATAATGACTCCATTTCATCTCCCATGGCGCATGCCAGCTGGGATGCTTACGTACATGTCCTTTGCTTCCCTGTAAGTAGTAGGTTCGGCAACCTCTACTTTCTTCGGCAACTTGGAGTGCATATCCGGCCAAATCATCATACCCGTATCTCCTTGGAGGTATCCCGACATTAGATCTTCTAGGCACTTTGGCGGTAGACTCTGCGATCCATGTTTGTATGACGCCCGCCGAGGTCTCGGCGGGCGGCTTGGATCGGATTACGGTTCATTATCCGGATCGGTATAGTGTTGATTTGGATCCAGCGATTGTTGCATATCGGTAGACTCCACACTGAAGCTCCACTGTTTCTCAACACTATCGGATTAAGACCTTTGGTTTCGGACTCGGTAGACCTCCCCACATTTGATGAGTTTAACATAGAATTTTCATCAAACACAACGTCCCTGCGAGGATTACTGCGGACTCTGGCGATGACCAAATTCTATTTCCTTTCACTCCGTCACCATACCCCACAAACACTCCCTTCTTGGCTCTTGGTTCTAACTTCCCTTCACTAACATGATAGTAATTTGTACTCCCAAAAACCCTTAGGGCGAGTAGTCGGCGGGCTTGCACGACCACATCTCAAATGGTGTCTTGAGATTGATCCTGTGTGAGGACTCTTGTTGATTAAGTAGCAAAATTTGTTTTAACGACCTTACGCCCAAAATCTCCTTGATAAACCGGCTTGAGAAAGCATACATCTTGCCCTCTCCGGTAGAGTTTGATTCATCCTTTCATTTACACCATTTACTTTGAGGTGTATTCCTTACGAGTATGATGTACGGCAATACCCTCATTTGCACAAAATGAATCAAAATCCGTCCGGCGAGAATTCCGGACCATTATACGTACGAAGCTTCTTGATTTTCTTGCCTAAGCGATTTTCCACTAGGGCCTTCCCTTTGCTTGAAGTTATTGAATGCATCACTTTTGTTCTTCATCATCACCACCCAAGTCATCCTTGAATAGTCATCTATGAATGACACAAAATATCTGTGACCACCCAATGACTCAACTTTTGATGGACCCCGGCGATCGAATGGATATAATCAAGTGATGCCTTTGTATTGTGCAACCTATTTGAGAATTTACTTCTATGCAACTTCCCAAACACACAATGTTCACAAAAGTCCAGATTCTTGACCTTATATCCCCCAAGAAAACCTCTTTGAAGAAAGAACACCGCATACCCCTTTCACCCGTGTGACCAAGTCTCGTGTGCCACGGTGAGTCTGCCGAGGCGGTGAGCTGGCGAGGATGCAACGACGCGGTGCCGGATACGGTAGATCCTTGTAATATATACAAGGTTCCCTCTTGATGCCTTTGAGGACCACAATTGAATCTTTGAAGACATTCGGTTGTCCACCTTCACCCTTGAAATTGAACCCCTTGCTGTCCAGTAGACTAAGAGATACCAAATTCTTGGTCATCTGTGGAACATGTCTTACATCTTTCAGTGTACAAAATTTACCATCCTCTGTCCTTAACTTCGAGCCAATTCCCACAACTTTGCAAACCTTCTTTGTTGGCCATATAGATTTGACCACCATCTATCTCGCTCATAAGTAGAAAACCACTCCCTGTTTGGACAAATATGGTAGGATGCTCCGAGAATCAAGTATCCACACATCATTATGGTGTGTAGAATCCCCTGCAACTAGAACCGGATCCTCGTCAGTTGCTCGGTAGCCAAGGCTGCTTGTGCCGAATTGCCTTCTCTTGTTTCTTCTTCCTTGGACAATTGGACTTCCAATGTCCCTGCTCCTACGATAATTACGGACATCGGTAGACTTAGGACCTTTGGACCACGACTTCTTTTTCTTCTTGTCCATATCCTTTTCCACTATTCTTTGCTAGCTACTAGCCCGGCGGACTTTGTTGTCTGTTCCAATGACCTTGTGTCTAAGCTCCCACGGCATGTAAGGCGGACCTCACATCCTCCAAAGCTACTTTGTATCCTTTCCAACTATGAAAGGCGCACAAAGTTTTCATATGATGCCGGTAATGACACCAACGGGATTAGGGCTGCATCTTCATCTTCAATTTTAACATCAATATTCCTTAAATCAAGCAATATTGTGTTAAATTTGGTCCGAGATGTTCCCTCGGTGGACTTCCTTCATGCATCTTCAAAGCGAACAACCTCTGTTTCAACAACAACTTGTTGGTCAGTGACTTGGTCATATACAGGCTTTCAAGCTTCTTCCACAACTTGGCTGCGGTGTCTTCCTCAGCAACCTCAGTGATAACATCATCAGATAAGCACAACATGATGGTTGAATGTGCTTTCTCTTCCAGACTGGCATAATCTGCTGCACTTGTATTTGGTTTGTCAGATAAAGGATTCCACAAACCCTGCTGTTTCAACAGTGCACGCATCTTGATTTGCCACAGACCAAAGCTGTTCCTTCCTGTAAATTTATCGATTTTTACGTTTACTGCTGACATCTTTCCTTGCTAAAGATTACAACTTTATCACGAGATCCTAGCACCTTGCTTTGAAGGCCTTGGTGAAGATGAAGTTGATCGTACAGATTGTTTTCTCCAGAACCTGGCTCTGATACCACTTGTTATAAAACGGATGGAGATAACTTCAGATGCAAGAAACAGAAACAGAAGCAATCAAACATAAATAATCAAAGGAGAAAAACAGAAACAAGAAGAACACAGATTTAACGTGGAAAACCCCTCAGTGGGAGAGGTAAAAAACCACGGGCAGAAAAGAGATATTTTATTATGCACCTTTGAATTTTACGATTTCAACACACTCGGATAATGAGACAACAATATTTGTATTTATAGGCACAAATCCACAAACCACTAGCCGCCGGGAATCTTTGTCGATGCACCATAAATACCCCTACACGTGTCCTCCTTTTAATGACAACGTATATTTGTCACATAACGAGAATTAACGAGATGTGGGACCTGCGTATTCAAGTACTCAACGAGACTATCACCCTGGCGATAGTTACCCTGTGAAGCTCGGTAGACTCCACCTTACTGATGCACAGAATTGAATACACTTCTCAGCTGTCCATCACACAGCTGAGTCTTCAGATTGGTTCCACCAAAATGTAGAGTTTAAGTCACCTTACTGACAATGTAGATGATATTGTAGTTGGAAGCAAGGATTTCATAGAAATACAAAGTCTGAAGGACCTGCTGCATACCGCCTTCACAATTAAGGATCTTGGCACACTGAAATACTTCTTAGGTTTTGAGGTTGCAAGGTCTAACAGTGGTATTGTTATCAATTAGAGAGAATACTGCCTGGATCTTTTAAAGGAATTTGGTTTCATTGATTGTAAACCAGTCCACACACCAATGGACACATCCCAGAATTTGACAGAAGTAGAAGCAACTATACTTGACTCAAACACAGAATACAGAAGCCTTGTTGGGAAGCTCTTGTACTTAGGCAACACAAGACCAGATATAGCATTTCCAGTACAACAACTTAGCCAGTTCTTAACAAAACCTACTGAAGCTCATCTAAAGGCAGCACACAGATTGCTTAGGTTTTTGAAATCTGCCCCTGGAAAAAGGCTTATTCTTTCCTAGTACAGGTTATATCTCCTTAAGGGCTTTCAGTGATTCAGATTGGGCAGGATGCACAAAGACTAGAAGATCTACTACAGGTTATTTGGTGTTTCTTGGAGATGCACTGATTTCCTGGAAATCTAAGAAACAGCCCACTGTTTCCAGAAGTTCAAGTGAGGCAGAATACATGGCAATGGCTCGTTACTTCCTGTGAGATACAATTGCTGATCTATCTACTCAAAGATTTCCAAATTCAATACAAAGACACTGTCCCTCTTTATTGTGACAGCAAAAGTGCCTTGGACATAGTTGAAAATCCAGTTTTCAATGAAAGAACTAAGCACATAGAGATTGACTGCCACTATGTGAGGGAAAAAGTGTTAATTCCTCTTCCCATCAACACAAAAGATCAACCAGCAGACATATTAACTAAACCTATGGACAGACACACCTTGGACAGACTACTACAAGCCTTCCCTTTCAAAGACTTGTACACACCATCCAATCATGAGATTCAAGAATGAAAAGGAACAAGTGTTTTGCAAGCTTCACTGGTTTTAAACCATGTTCAGCTTGAGGGGGGGTGTTGAGATTCAAGAATGAAAAGGAACAAGTGTTTGGTGTTCATTGGGGCACACATCAAACACCTTGATGTCAAGTTAGTTAGGAATGATAGTTAGGTTGTTACAACTGAATTGTAACTGCTTACACTATATATACATAAGCACTAAGCATAATGAATCTCTCTCGATCATTCTGTACATTTCCTCAATGCCAATTTTCTGCAATTCCTAGTTCTTCATTTTCCCGCCAAAATTGTAAATTCAAATCTGTGAAAAACACTTTGAATGTTCTTGATTCTGTTGTTGTTTTCAATTCAATTATGTTCTGTTTTGAGTCTTGTTAGTTGATTCAAAATTCAATATTAAGCACTTCTCGATAAATATGTGACAATGTTTTCATGCAACATTTGTTTTTCCGGCCGTAGGAAAATTCGTAAGCAATTAGATATTGGATAGAAAAAAACTATAGAAGGTAGAGAGGTCTTCTATCAATATAACATTTTAATTATATTTTCGTTTTCTAATTTTTTCCTTATTAAATTACTTTAGAAAATAATCATGACCATTATCTTTATTTCATAAATAGGATATGTGCTCTGTGCTCCATTGTGTTGTATTACCCATTAAATTAAACATTTTACTACAAAAGGGTAGTTTATTTCTTTATTTGTTAATCAATATGGCATGAGATTGGGTAGTATAAAGAATGCATACTGTAATTTATTAATTGTTTGATCAACATATGTCTCTATGTGTACATGTACATCTATTTGCATCAATCTAATGCATGTTCTTAATTGAACCAGAGGGCATGTTCTTAACTGAACCATAATAGATCGTTCTTTTGAACTAGAGTGCATGTTCTTAGCAGACCAGAGGTTGTTCTTAACTGAACCATAAAGCATGTTCTTAGAGGACCAGAGTGCATGTTCTTAACTTGAACAGAGCCATATAGACTAGTGCATCTTCATATGTAATTTAAACAACTCAAATAGAAATGATAGATAGAATTGAACCAAAAAGTACAGAGTTAAATTGCATCTCACATATATTTAACTACCAATCCCTATTTCAAAGTATATTTCTTTTATAATTATTGTATAAATGGTAAAATTGTGAACTAACCCCTCTCATTATTATCTTTCTAAGTTGGTAATCATGATTGACTACATTGATGCTTCTACTCTCTATTGGGCTAGTCATGATACGTCATCCCTATTCTTGTTTTCCTTTACCCTTAGAAACATGTATGTAAATCGAGGACTTTCAGAAGCTAAACAAGGAGGATTAAGATGGATGCTTGGAGTTGTTTACTTCTTAAGTTGTGTTAGTCTTCATGTCTTTTAGGGAGGATCAAGGCATGTGTAGACTACTTGTAAAGTATTCGTATTTTTTCGGATTATTAGTTTAGCATCAGTGTCTTAAAGCCTTTCTCTCGATATTGTTGTTGTAGTAGCACACCCGAGACATGAAATGTGGATTTTTTTATAGTATTTATTCATCTGTCAATTTTTCGCCACATGATTTTAATTGTGAATTTTTTAAAATCCATGTAGTCGCAAGTTAAGCCAATCAAACATGGCTTTCCCCTAAAAAAACAAAAAAAAACATGGCTTTCGATAAAACGACCAACTTTAAGTGGTCGAACTTTTCTTTTAGATTGTTACACAATTCATATGGATCTTTCACCTCCGTTAAATATTCATGTATCAATCCCTCATCAAATTATTACGAAGAAATATCATGGTCTTTACATGATTTTTGAATTGTCTCGGCATTATTTTTCACAATGGTTTTTCCAAGATCTATTGAGTCTAGGGGGAATGAGGGTAAGGACATAAATATTTCATTCATTGAGTAGAAGGACAGCCTTTTGAAACTTTTGCATAAAGAACAAAACTATTTATTCACTGTCGAAATTCACTTGTGTTCGAAATTCACTGTTTAAATTCACCGCCGAAATTCACTGTCGAAATTCACTAATTTTCAAAATTCATTGTCGAAATTCACTGATTTTCGGGATTCACTATCGAGATTCACTGATTTCAGGATTCACTGGGGAGATTCACTGATTTTCGGGATTCACCGTTTGTCCTTCTCGCTTTAAAAATTATACAGTTGTCTTTCTCCCTATAAAAAATATGTAGATGTCTTGTTACTTAATATTTTAGATTGTGTCATTATCCATAATTTCCTATTGATTCTAAGTACATTTCAACATTCATGCCTATATAGGATAAATTATTTTTTTCCCAATATATTTATGGTTCAAATTCTTTGGTTAGGAAAATAAAAGAGATGTACAACAATTAAATCTTTACCTAAGCGTAAAGCAAAACGCCAATTGGGTTATAAACCTAAGGAAAATAAAAGGAGAACAAACCTAGAAAGAAAAACAAACAAGGACAGACAAGGATAAAAGAATATGCTCGTGTATTATTCCATGACTATATGAATATATTTATAGTAGAAATTCCATATGAACACAATCAGAACACAACCAGGGGCGAACGCAGGATCTCGGGTAAGGGGATAATAAATTTTTTAGTTTTTTGTCCAAAAGGACTAATTTATGACTTAATAGGGTTTCCAGTACACACTTATTTTATAAGGACAAACAATAACTTATTTGACTAAATTACCTTTTTTTTTTCCTTTCCACTTTCAATGACTTATAGGCATCGGCTTTGCTATCCCTAAATTTGGCGGCCGCCGTCCACCATTGTGTAAAAAACGTCAAACGAGAAGCGGGGAGGATCCGAAAAGGTTGCGGGAATGAAGAAAATAGAAGGTAAAAAAATTCCTTTCTGCGCATTTTATTCAGGTTCATTGCTTTTCAAAATCTTGAATCATCTTTTCAGCATTGATCGTTGCTTTCTAGCATCCTCTTTAGGGAAATTTTTGTCTTCACTTCCCTCTCCGGCAACCATGGCTGCCGCCCCCTCCTCCTCTAGTGTAGCCTGCTGCGGAGGAGCCGGAGCAGTCGAAGAAGGCAACGCTGTTGCTGAGGAGCCGACCCTTCCATGGTTAATGTTACTCTGTGCTGGATCGATGTGGATGTGGATGAATGTTACCGGGCGGAGGAGGAGTGGTGAACTTCAATGGCTGCCGGATTTGCAGCATTTTTTTTTTTTTTTTTTTTTTTTTGAGAATTTGGGATTTGGGATTCACTACCTGAAACGGTAAATGTTACTATGTGCCGATCAATGTTACGGTATGATGTGGATGAATGATACTGCTTGTTTAGTCTGATCGTGTGCAAAGGTTATTTGATGACTCATGAATTTATGAATGTTCTTGCATCTGGATGAATGTTACTTGATGATTCATTAATGTTACTTGATGATTCATGAATGTTATTGCATCCGGATGAATGTTAGTGTGAATGTTACTTGATGATTCATGAATGTTCTTGCATCTGGATGAGTTACTCGATGATTCATGAATGTTCTTGCATCTGGATGAATGTTACTGTGAATGTTACTTGATGATTCATGAATATTGTTGCATCTGGATGAATGTTACTGTGAATGGGTATTTTTGTCCAAAAGATTTGTTTTTGTCCTTTATAATCTTTGAAAATAGAAAATGTCCTTCCAGACCCATTTCTGTTAATTTTTGTCCTTATGGCCCCTCCCCCCTAAATTTTTATAGAGAAAAATAAAAAATCAAGGGGAGACAAACAACATTCATACTACATATATTAATAGACTTTTTTTCGGATTGAGTGGGGGCAATTGCCCTCCCTTAGCTGCATGTAGCTCCGCCATTGAACACAACAATACGATTGAATAACATATCTACTTAAATCTATCAAAATAATATATAATCCATAAATATTACTATATTTTATGTAATAAAATTTAAAATTTCTTCGTATAACCGGAAGAGAGCCGGACCCAGGGGAAGACTGAAAGCCAATTTTTTTAGGCTTCTTGGGGTGGAGCCGCCCCTGGGTCCGGCTCTCTTTTCGGTTGTGTTGTCTTGGTTTTCCTTTGCGTCGTTGTCTTTGAATGGAACCAAGTTACATGACGAGTTTTGCATTATACGCAGTCTATGAATATTGATGATGTTGGAGCTCTTGCTGTAAATTAACGATAGATACAGAGTACCTTAATTGCAGAAGAAATCATCAGAATCTTTTCCTACATCCATTGTTATTCGACTTCTGCTCCGTTGTTGTAGCCGCCTTGATGATGATTCCGATATCTCTCTCCTTGCCTACAACCATTATGTGTTGGTTTCTTTCATATGCTTTATGATGGAGTAAATCATTGCTTTTATAGGAGGAGAGAGGGCCGAAATCCGAATGACCTAGGGTTTAGCTTTAATTTCGGCCGTCCATCAAAGCCGAGTTTTAATCGGATTAAAACTCCTTTTAATTAACCAATAAATAATAAATAGCATATTTCCTGAGGAAAACGAATTTCCTATAAGACCACTATTACGGGGAAGGAAATTAATCGGGCTCAATAAAAGCCACGACATAATTTTCTTACACTTGCGTGTTGTTATAAGCTATATTTGTAAAATGAATATACAAATCCTTAGATTCACGAAAAAACCATGTCCCATATAAGAAAAAATTTAGAATACAAGCGTAGTATAAAGGTTTTAGCAAGCGGTACTCTCTTTCATATAATACGTAAGTATTATGTGAAATAGAGGAAAAATAGAAGGATATAGGAATTTGGATCATCTGCCCGTATGGAAGATGTTGTACTAAATGTTGTGTGTTGTAAATGAGTTGCTGCCTCTTTTTTTAGATTATGAAATTACCTTGTTACCCCTCTCCCCCTTACCACATCATGTGCTGTGGTGTTTTGATACAGCAGTCAACAGAGGATCTCATCTCGGATGCATGTCATTTGGTACAACCAGATATGCTACATCGGTTGTACCATATATAACTCATCCCATGTAATCTCTGCCTGAATTTACAAATCAAATAATCTGAATTTTACTTGTACAGTGCATAAAATACTCAAACCACTCAACCTTGCTCCATCTTTGATAGTCAATCCATCCTTAGTATTTTAAAGTTATCAATGAAATGTACCCTTGAACTGCGTAGCCGTATCTCTTTTACCACGCCTAAAAGTCTTTCACCCGTGTTGTTTTGCATTTCCAAATGCCAAGTCCATTGAAAATCTGTTTTCTTGTTGTCATGTTCTTGAGGAATTGACTTTATTGGAATGTAAGCTGATCCACTAGAATCAGAGGCAGATGTATTCTTTCCACGATAGGGGTCCATGAACCCCGCTAAAACAAAAAAAAATGTTAAGTTTTACCTATAGAAAAAATTTATGGATCCCGTTATTTTTTTTTTTTTTACTCTTAAAAAATTTTTAGACCCCGCTGAACAATTTTTCTGGATCCGACATTGACTGGAATAGCGTTAACATTAATGTTACCTTATTAAAGATCTTGACAATGGATGAATGGATTATTCGATCATTAGAAAAATACGACGTTGTTGATAAAAGTAATAACAGTTACATCAAAATTGAAGCTCCAGTCCTCCGATCCTTCAACTACAATAAGTTTCATATGTTTTTATGTATTATGGCTTGCTGTCAAATTGTTAATGATTTATCGTGTAATATATGCAGCTTGTTGAACTACCATCTCTTCCAAAAACTTAAGCTGATGGGAGAAGTAGATATTAACATTTATATATCATAATACGCCTCCTCAAGTGTGGGCCAACACTTGATTTTTTTTGAGTGAGGGTCTATGTATTAAGGCTAGCTGTCAAATTGTTAATGATTTATTGTGTAATATATGCCGCTTGTTGAACTACCATCTCTCCCAAAATCTTAAGCTGATGGGGAAAAGTAGATATCAACATTTTATATATAACAATACGCCTTTTGAGTGTGGGGATGGGGGGAGTAGATATTAACATTTTATATATCACCAATACGCCTCCTCAAACGTGGGCCAATGCTTGATTTTTTTTTGAGAGTGGGTCTATGTATTAAGGCTAGATGTCAAATTGTTAATGATTTATTGTGTAATATATGCAGCTTATTGAACTACCATCTCTCCCAAAATCTTAAGCTGATGGGAGAAAGTAGATATTAACATTTTATATATCACAATACGCCTGTTGAGTGTGAGGGGGAAAGTAGATATTAATATTTTATATATCACAATACGCCTCCATAAGTGTGGATCAACATTTGATTTTTTTGAGCGTGGGTCTATGTATTAAGGCTAGCTGTAATTGTTAATGATTTATTGTGTAATATATGCAGCTTGTTGAACTACCACTTTTGAGTGTTGGTCTGTAAGAGGAGAGAAAGACCCAACACTCGATTGCTTTGGTTTTTTTTTTTTTGGAATATTGTGTTTGAAGCGGGGTTTGAACTCATGACCTATGACTCCGATAGCAAGTTAAGATCAAACGCTTACCATTCTACTAAAATCAATTGATGTTAGCAAAGACGCTACTATATTTCTGTATACATTCAAGAGTGTGGGCAATCTCTCTCAACACATCCTCAAGTGTGGGAAATCTCTCCCAACACAGCTGCATACTTACCGATCATCTAACAGTTGATTTTGCACCTTAGAAATTTTCATGGGCATTCTCACAAATTTTTTTCTTAACAAGTTTCCTGGAAAAGGCCGTTTCAATTCATTGCAGAGGATAAGTATTTTTCCATCAAAAGATATATATCTAGTAAACCAACAGCAGTTATTGGAAAATTTGGAAAAGCTCTCGACAAGTTTCAAGCACTGTGCGATCATTGTTGAGTGAATCTTCTCTTGTAACCGTTACCATGTAACCAGTATGGGTGATACCATGGTCGGTAATGATAATTCGCTTCCAATCACCCATACTGGTTTGGTCTCCTTACCTTTATCTCCCTCGCACTCCCTTACCCTCAATAATATATTATGTGTGCCTGAAATTTCCCGTAACCTAATCTCTATATCTCAGTGATGTCAAAATTTGAACGTATCTGTTGAAAATTTCTTTTATTCCACCATTAAAATTCTATACTCTGACAATGGAGGCAAATACATTGCCCTAAAAGACTATCTGGCAACCCATGGCATATCTCACTATACACCACACCACCACATACCCCTAAACACAATGGCCTATTTGTTAAAGTGTCCCACATTGGGAACTTGTTGTTGTTTCACCCACCATATTAAGAGATGGACTTCCCTCACCTCACAACATAGGTTTTGGGGATGAGGCCCTTTCTCTTATATGGGTTTGGGCCTATCTTTTCTACATGGTATCGGAGCCACCCCTTTATTGTGCAAGTGTTGGGCCTCTTTGTTGGACTTGTGTGCCCGGCCCACACTTGAGGGGGTGTGTTAAAGTGTCCCACATTGAGAACTTGTTGTTGTTTCACCCACCATATTAAGAGATGGACTTCCCTCACCTCACAACCTAGGTTTTGGGGATGAGGCCCCTTCTCTTATATGGGTTTGGGCCTATCTTTTCTACACTATTTGAACCCCGCCACATTCACATAGCTGAAACATGTCTATCTCTACTCAGTCATGCTTTTCTCCCACTTACCTACTGATCATATGCTTTTGCCACCGCAGTCTATCTTATTAACCGCATGCCTACCCCTACTCTCTCTATGAAGTCTCCCTACCTCTGCATCTTTGGTAAACCTCCCAACTACAATAAATTGCGTTCCTTCGACTGTGTCTGTTACCCATGGCTCCGGCCCTACACAGACCATAAATTGCAACCTAGGTCCGTTGCCTACGCCTTTTTAGGCTATTCCCTTACTCAGAATGCATACTATTTCTACGACGTCTCTAATTCTTGTATATATGTTTCCTGCCATGTCAAATTTGTAGAAATTGTCTACCCTTTCCGCAACCTGTCCTCATCTGAAAACTCATCTGAACCACCCACAAGTACCACGTCTTCACCCCAACCTCCACCTGTCCTCCCACCCCCACCTCCACCTATTCCCCTACACCCTCACCTCCTCCGGATTCATCTTCTCTACCCCTACCTCCACATGTTCCCCCTACACCCTCTCCCCATCCGGAGCCACCTTCTCCATCCCCACCTGACCCTCCCACTCATGCATCTCCTCCGCCAACCCTCCACCCCATGCGCACTCGAGCCAAGAATAACATTCACAAACCTATCCAATAACTTAATCTTCACACTCAACTCACCATCACCCATGAATATGAACCTTCCACCATCACTCAAGCCATCAAACAACCTAAATGGCGTCAGGCTATGCAAGAGGAATATGATGCATTACTGCACAACGATACCTGGGAACTTGTTCCCCCTGATCCTGGTTTTAATATTATGGGTTCTAAATGGATTTTTTTTGCATCAAACGTCATCCTGATGGAACTATTGACAGGTATTAGGCTCGACTGGAAGCTCGAGGTTTTCACCAAAGACCCGGAATTGACTATTATGAGACTTTTAGTCCGGTTGTCAAACCTACGACTGTCCGTCTTGTCCTTTCTTTTGCTCTTATGCACGGGTGGCAGCTTTTCCAGTTAGACATTAATAATGCCTTTTTGCAAGGACACTTATAGGATACTGTTTACTCAGTCCAAACCCCAGGGTTCATTGATTCTTAGCGCCCAGATCATGTACGCAAACTCAAAAAGGAGATATATGGTTTAAAGCAAGCCCATTGGGCTTGATATGATGAGCTTAAAAATTATCTTCTCACTCTTGGTTTTCATCATTCTCAAGCTGGCACCTCACTATTTATTTATTCACATGGATCCACTTTCATATAATTGCTCGTTTATGTGGAAGATATCATTATTATAGGGAATAATAGTGCTGCACTTACTGACTTTATCTATTGTTTGGCCTCTCGGTTTGCACTCAAAGATTTTGGCAATCTATCTTACTTTCTATGGGTGGAAGTCATTCCAAATCAGGCTGGCCTTTTGCTCTCTCAATGACGTTATATTACTGAACTACTTGCCAGGTTACATATGCAGGATGTAAACTCTATTGCCACACCGCTGCTAGTTGACATCTCTCATCTCCATTCCAAGCAAAGGACGCCCCTAGATGATCCCTCACAATACCGTATGGTCATTGAGAGTCTACAATATTTATCCCTCACTCGTCCAGACATTGCATCACGGTTAATAAATTACCTCAATATATGCATCAACCTACTGATGTGCATTGGTCTCTTGCAAAACTATCATGCGCTACCTAGTCGGCACTCTTTAGTATGGTCGCCAACTTTATCGTGACACGCCCCACACTTTGCATGCCTTTTCTGATGCAGACTGGGAGAGAGACAAGGATAATTATGCCTCCACGAGTGCTTATGTTGTTTACCTCGGTTGGAATCCGATCTCGTGGAGCTCCAAGAAACAAACTACTATCGCCCGTTCATCTACAGAAGCTGAATACAGTTTGTCGCTGCAGCTACCTCTGAACTACATTGGGTTCTAATTCTCCTTCAAGATCATAGTGTACCCTAGTCCATTGCACCGATCATCTATTGTGATAATCTTAGCACGGCACACTTCTGTGCTAATCCGGTTTTCCACTCGCGTATGAAGCATGTCGCCATTGATTACCACTACATTCGTGAAAATATTCAGCAAGGACGATTGCGTATCCCTCATGTAAATGCCAAAGCTCAACTTGCAGACTCTCTCACAAAGTCCTTGCCTAGACCCATATTTCGTCATCAACGAGACAAGTTGGGCTTGAGTCTACGCCCCATTTGAGGGGTGGTATTAGGGATATACAGTGAATACAGTAGCGTGAACATGATATGTAATGTGAATACATTAGTGTGAACATGATCTGTAAAAAATATTTGTATTAATTGCCTATGATCTCTAGAACATTCATTTCAAATGTATATACTTGTAAATCATTTTTCACACAATCTCAACAGCTTAGCAGCACAAAATTGACATCGAACAAAATTTTCGGTGAACGACGCAAGGCAGGTATATATTATTAAAAGTATGGATCCTTACTAAAATAAACCTCTTTTTTTTTGGGAAAAAGAGAATTTTTATTGATTCAAATCAACAGAACATGCCAAAAGAATATTGGAAGGCGGCCTCGTGCCCCATTGTTTGAGATCGACAAGAGATAAGCCTTCCTTGCCAGAAGATGGGCTGGGAGGATGCCCTATCTATTGACAAAGGAGGAACAAAAATTGGCAAAAGCGGGAATAAGAACTTTACAATCATCGATAATAAAGCCTAAGTGAGATAAATCCTCCTCATGCGACAAAAGCTTTTTGTGGACCGTCTATGAAACACCTTCGAATATGACATCGAAGTAGCCCCATATAATTGCAAGGACCATGGCTTGGTGAATGGCTAATGTTTCAGCTATGATGACATTAAAACCTCCGATGAGCTTTTGAGAAAAGCTGCGGAGGATATTACCTATTTCCGAGTCCACTTATTATTAAATAAACCTCCGACATCCACTTATGAAAATAAACCTCTTTTTTATTTAAGGGATCGTTATTCATTACTCCGCGCTATCCCGTGCAACGGGTTTTGTGCTAGTAAATAAGGGAAAGATATCTTCAGCACTATCCCTTCCTTAAATTAATAATAATATTATTATTATTAGGGGGTTTGAGGGAAAATTTCTTTTTTAATTACAAAATTAATAAATAGGATGCACTCATTTTTTTAGTTGTAAAAAGGGCCAAAAAAAAATCACACGGACAAAATTACCCATATCCATTATGAACGCGCGTCTTCAGGTTTGAATATTGTTTATGAAGGTTGTGTCTTCACCTTCCGATGCTGCTTTCTTTTCTTCTTCTTTATTAATTTTTTTAAACAATCGTAACTTTTGATTTAGAACTCCGATCGTCGAAATTTTTTCACCAAAATTCATATTCTTTTTTTCTCTTCAATTTGAGCTATCATACGATACCCTTCCGACGTAAATTTTAAAACCCGAAAAAATATTTGCATTAACCGGAGCGTTTTTCTTATAAACGACCGTAACTTTTGATTTAGAACACCGAGCATCAAAATTGTTTCACCAAAGTTCATATTTTTTTTCTCTTCATTTTGAGACCTCATTTGATACCCTTTCGACGTAGTATTTGAAAGCCGAATTTTATCGCAGCGTTTACATAAAGTAACACAGTAACAGTAACACGTTTCATTAACAGACAAAATATCACCATTAACATTGCGTAATACAACAATCTATCAAAAATGCTGGATATCGTGATGAAACAATCTATCCAAGCATTATGGAGATGCAACTCCCGGAGAATCAAGAGAATAAAAGCCTAATACTATTGGATATAATCAAAAAGCCTATCAGGGGAACTAAAACATTCTTAAAGTTGTTGAAGACCAAAGCAGTATGTTTTACCAACTATAGACCTTTATCATTCAAACCCGCACCACATCAAACTTCATGAAAGATTTATGAAGCAGAAAATACATTAAATAGCAGCATCTCGGCCTCATCATAGAGAATCTAAGCTCATTCATTTTTCTAAAGACAAAAAAACACCAACATTGCCTCACCATTTGAATCAACAACCTTCAATCACCTAGGCCAAAACCCCACAACAACAAATAGTGGAATGCAAGGAAAGATTAAAACCAAATAAAGACACCATATGCCTGCAATAACACCTTTTACGAACAATACATAGCGATATTAACAGTAATATAGTAACACATTATCATCATAGTACACAACCAATTCTGTTTTCCTCTTCAACTTCTCAAAACACTTGTATCTGAGTGTGGGCTCGTGCTCCTATAGGCATTGTGTTCAACGACATCCCGTATCGGCTTAGGCTTAGGGCGCACCTCAAGAATTTGAAACTTTTTCATTAGATCATAATTTTCAGTTCTAATAACCACAGAGAACAAATATACATTGCATTTCTTATCCATTAATGACTGAAATATCATTATTAGTATGCTTCCCAATGTAAGGGAGGGGGTTTGAAGCACACTACAACCGATTCTTTTTTGAAAAAAACATTGCAACATTGCAACCTTCTGTATATTTGAACAAAGTAGAAGAAGGCAACAAGATGAAGTCAATAATAGTATTTGAAGATTTCAAAGAAGTCACTAAATAATAAGAATAAACACACA
Organism: Gentiana straminea; assembly: GCA_036785695.1. Classification (NCBI taxonomy): domain Eukaryota; kingdom Viridiplantae; phylum Streptophyta; class Magnoliopsida; order Gentianales; family Gentianaceae; genus Gentiana; species Gentiana straminea. The sequence continues at coordinate 2,036,023 of JAVUPR010000439.1, forward strand.
ACATACCTTAACAAGCTCAACATATTACAATGATATCAAATTTTCTACATCATACACTCGATGTTCAACCCATTTTTCAGCCTTGAAACACTTGGTTTTCTGCCTCAAAATATGATTTTCAGCCTTATTCTTGGCGTATATATGGCTGAAAATCTCATAACACATAGTGATATTAACAGTAACACAGTAACACCCCCCAAAACTAGTGTATTAGAAATCTTAATGATATGAACCAAGTGAACAACACAATCAATCTTCTTTAAAACATCATAGATGCATCCTTAAACCAACCCTTAAACTATGGGATCACCAATATTATCAACCACAACAGACTTACCATTATTTGTGTTCTCAACATAACTATTAGTTTCAGCTCCATGGTTATCAAAAGAGTTGGCGATGGTAGCTTCAATATTTACCATGACAGTTCAATACCTGCCTTGGGATTCCTCTCAACCCCAGTTGCCAGAAGAACAGTCCCAGACTCAATACCCGTATTATCAGACTCAATACGCAAATTTTCAGAAATTTCAGAACTTGAAATGGTAGGTACAGTAACATTAGCATAAGTAGATACCTTCGAATTAGTCGAATTTGCAAGAATGGCTGCCTCTAAACTGATAATTGCACCTGTAACCCCCAGAAAGCAACTTACTATGTTTCATGATAAATCTGAATGGAAAATAAACAACAAACAACTATCATCACTTTCATTCACTACTAAATGGAAATCATTGGTGATCAGTTTAAGCTTTGGTTTGATACTTTGTATTGCCTTTAATAAAGTAGCTAACAACACCTTTCTTACATGTCTGATTTGCTGCTTCAAATGCCTCCATTTTGCTGTCAAAATCTGCTCCAAATTACTGTCAAATTTTCAATTCAGATGCAGCCATCTCGCTAAGTTTTCTTCATGATTTTGCTATCAAATTTTACACTTCATACACTCAATGTTCAGCCCATTTTTCAGCCCTGAAACACTTTGTTTTCTGCTAAAAAATCCCTGATTTTCAGCCTTATTCTTGCTGTATATATGGCTGAAAATCTGGACCAATCTGTAACAGCCATAGTATCATATCTTATCAAATCACTTGTTCTTGGTGTGTTAAACATCACCAAATGAAGTCTCGAACTATCCAATATTCAACCCAAATATGTCTCTATTTCAGCTTCAAAATCTGCTAAAAAACATGAACTGATCCAATTCAGATTATATGCACAAAAGCACAAACTGAAAACTCAAATGCAAAACTTATACGAAAAATGAAAAGAAAAAGAAAAGGATAGACAAAAGATCACTATCTTCCAAGAAAATATTCAAAGGAAGAAATCTTAAAACTATAGGCAATCTTCACCAATGTCCATCCTCCCATATGAATAAATTGAATAAGTTAGGTAGCAGAAGGGGAAGTGAAAATTTGACTCTTCCTTGATCCTACACACGAATTGAAATTTGAAGATCTTCTTCCATACGCACAACAATGTTGAAAGAGCTAATAGAAAATCATGCGATGGTTCAATCGCTCATTCGGAAACTTAGCGATTAGAAAATGAGATAAGAAGCTGAAAACAAGAAGCTCATACCTGCTCCCAAGTAGAAGCAAAGTTGTAACCCTTAGAAACAGCTCCAGACTTTGGAACACCGACGCCGGCTTTTGGTGTCGTCCATTTTCACAGCCATCTTTTCTTGCGAAATGTAGATCTCATGAATGTTAATGGAAGGTGGAGAATTTGGTTGATGCCGAAGAGGAAGAGGAAGGCTGAACACTGCCGCTGAAGAGGAAGAGGGAGGGGTAGTTTAGTCCGAACAAAATTATTTTGTCCTAAAATCAACAAAAAAAAAAAAAAAATACAAACTGAATTAAAATTTATATACATGAGGGGAACTGGGCTAAAACCTAATTTTCTGTTATTATTATTATTATTATTATCATTATTTTTTGGGAGGAGGGGCCATAAGGACAAGAATTAACATAAATGGGTCTGGAAGGACATTTTCCATTTCCAGAGATTATAAAGGACAAAAACAAAAATTTTGGACAAAAATACCCATTGTTACTTTTTTTTATTTCAGCCAAATTTATATGTGTGGACGTGTCTTCCTGAAAATCCGGTGGAAGTTTCAAAGCAGATTTGGGGAAAATGGAAACTTGATCCTTGGAAATTAGTTACTCCCGTAAAATCAGCTTCGATTGTGATTTATGGGTGCTTAAAAAACGGAAACTTCATCCGCATCATTGCATGAGTGTTGCACGATCCGCTTCCTTTCATGAATGTTACTTCAACCGATTCATTGCAGCTTTGTATGAATGTTGCATGATCTACATTCATTGCATGAATGTTACTTCAACTGGTTCAATGCATGAATGTTACTTGATCTGCTGCATTCTTCATCATCCTCAATCAAGAATGTTACTTGATCTGTATGAATGTTAGTTGATCTGTATGAATGTTACCTGTTGGATGAATGTTACTTGATCGCATCAATGTTGCTTGATCCGTCGCATCCTTCAAAAAACGATTCGCACAAACCGATGCGCACACAACCGATGCGTACAAAAAGATTTACAAGCACATTCGATTCCATATAAACCGAATGAATAAACGAAAAGAAGGGGGAAGATAATTCGTAAGTGATATTTGCTAAAATCATGGGATTCGAGTTTTGTGCGCATAAAATCGGGAGATAAAATCAACGCATAAAATCAGCTTCTATTTAAGTATATATAAAATAAAGGTTATATCGGTAAGTTTGCACATGTTTTGTCCTAATTAATGTCTAGTGTACTGGGAGCCGGATAATTGAATTAATATGTCCTTCTCGGCAAAAAACTATATTTTTTTTTTATTTTTTTTTGAGGGATACTCCCTTCCGCAATTAACCCTTGAAATTTCTCCTTATAATTAAACTGTAAAATCAAAGTGATTTTACCGGTTTGGTAAGAGACTGCAGAGTTTCGATAGGTGCCTTTCTTTCAATTTATTTTCTTTTTCTTTTTACGCGTGTGTGTTTATTTACTGGATAATTTCTGGTTTATACTCTCCCGTAAGTTGATCATCACATGTAATTATGCCGTTTCGGTTTGATGGTTTAGGTGAACTTCGTGCAATTTTCTTGAATAAAGTGGATGCTTTATGCAGTTCAAAAAAAAAAAAAGTAGATGCTTTATTTATTGGGAGGTTTTATTAAATAAGCCAATCTCAAACTTTTTTTAATTAAATGAGTTTACTACAACTTTTTTTATCTAGATAAGCTTCTCTGTAAAAGTAAAAGTGGGAAAAACTGTATCTCATTCCATTAGATAATCCCTTTATATAGGATCACGGTTACAATGTGAACACAGATTACATTGATGGCAATAAATACTGATTGAACGTTACATAATAACCGAAAGATAATCGTCATTGGCTTTGACGAAGGCACATAATAGTATTTTCCTTCAACACTCCCCCTTGTGCCAAGTCAAAGGCGAAATGGTGCATGGATCGTTGCCTCGTTAAAAACCTTGCCAAGTAACAAAACCCGGTGGGACAAAATAAAACTTGGTCAAAGGGAAAAAGAGCACAACGCACCTTTAATCTTTAAGGATAACATGTGTGTATTAGACTCCCCACGAGGTCTATATCTCCCCCGATCCTTACACCGATCAAGGAAGCTTTGAAAGCCTTCGCATTCCTATATTTTTCACATGTTCCTCAAATATTGCTTTAGGCGGTGACTTGGTAAACAAATCGCCACATTCTCCTCGGACCTTACTTGATTCACTTGAATCTTGAGGAGAGCTTGTTGTTCTTGGTTATAGAAAAACTTTGGTGATATGTGTTTTGTGTTGTCACCCTTGATATAACCAAGCTTCATCTACGTTCGATGCAAGCGCATTATCTTCATAAATGCAAGTAGGCTCTTCGGTGGTGGAACTTAAACCCTTGGTCCCTCGAATATGTGTAATGATGGACCTTAACCATATACACTCACGAACCGCCTCATGTAGAGCAATAATCTCAGAGTGGTTCGAGGAGGTAGCCACAAGACTTTGCTTGGTTGATCTCCAAGATATCGCCGTGTTCCCAATGGTAAATACATAACCGGTTTGGGAACGACCTTTATGTGGGTCGGATAGATACCCGGCGTACGCAAACCCAACTAATACATTGTTTGGGGTTTCGAGTAGGGGTGGCGATTTTCTTTGTCGACGTTTTCTTTAGGAGTTGTATTTTCATTTACGGTCCCTCTTGTCTTTGTGTAGGGAAAAAATAGGCCCAAGTCAATGGTTCCTTTTAGGTATCGAAATATGTTTTTAATACCATTCCAATGACGCTGCGTTGGCGCGGGCTGAATCTAGCTAACAAGTTCACGAGAATGCAATATACGGTCGAGTACATTGAGCTAAATACAATAATGCGCCTATTGCACTTAAGTAGGGAATTTCGGCTCCCAATAGCTCTTCGTCATCTTCCTTTGGACGAAATGGATCTTTCTTTATGTCCAAACTTCGACCGATCATGGGAGTGCTAACGGGGTGCACTTTGTCCATATTAAATCGCCCGAGCATCTTTTGGACATATGCGGATTTGGTGGATAAGTATTCCACAAGCTCGGTGTTCTAGTTCAAGGCCTAGACAAAACCGAGTTTTCCCAAGATCTTTCATCTCAAATTCGGATTTCAAATAGCTCGCGGTTTCTCTTATTTCATTAAGAGTACCTATTATGTTCATATCATCGACATATCTTGCTACAATTGCAAATCCGGAACTTGTTTTCTTTATGAATACGCGGGGGCATAGTTCATCATTCTTATATCCCTTCCCAATCAAGTAGTCACTTAGGCGGGTATACCACATCCGCCCGGATTGTTTTAATCCGTAAAGTGAGCGTTTCAATCGATTGCAAACGCACTCCGTGGTTTAGAGTCACTTGACTTGGGCAATGAAAGACCATCGGGCACTTTCATGTATATCTACGAATCAAGATCCCCATAGAGATATCTTTGTAACCACATCCATGAGCTGCATTTCCAATCCTTCGGAAACAACTAAACTAACTAGGTAACGGAAAGTTATTACATCCATTACGGGAGAGTATGTCTCCTCATAGTCAATTCCGGGCGTTGTGAGAAACCTTGCGCCACAAGGCGAGCCTTGTACCTTAGGACTTCATTCTTCTCATTACGCTTTCGACAAATACCCATTTATGTCCTACGGGCTTTACACTTGGTGGGGTTAGCACTACCGGACCAAATACTGTCTCTTTGTCGAGAGAATCTAGTTACTGCTGGATTGCTTCTTTCCATTGAGGCCAATCGCTCTTTGTTGACATTACGCAACGGAGCGTGGTTCGACATCATCGTGCTCTATGATTTCTTGAGCAACGGTATATGCAAATATATCATCAATGTGCATGGAAGATCTTTCCATCAACTCGTATGCACTCTCATAATCCATTGAGATTTCTTTGTTCTACGGAATCAATTCAAACATCGGAGCGTCCTCCGGTATTGATTCATGGACATAGCGTAATCGAGAGATAATCTCATGAGGGATTCTCTACATTGATGATTAATGGGTCGGATTGTGCCTTACTCGCCCTCTTCTTCCTTGGGTGAGTATCAGTCGAACCAAGTGGTCTCCCCCTCTTCCTTTGGGCAGCCACGGCCTCATCCACACCTCCACTAAGTGTGGTCGCAATGCCTTTAGCTACAGCATTGTGCCCCTTTTTGGGGACTTAACCTTGCGAGGCACGTTTGCGGTGGTATATGTGATCTTGTCACTTTAGCAATATCGAGAGAACGCATCGGGCATCGAATCGCTACGTTCGAAGATTAAGTATTCTTTGCACTTCACTTTCACTTTGTGAGGTACGGGGATCAAAATGAGGCGAGTGGGGACAAACCACGACAATTCTGTCGTTCCCTTAGAAAATCCTTTTTCTTATCTCCCCTAACGACGGGAAGACGAGTCTCATCAAAGTGACAATCCGCAAATCTTGCGGTAAATAGATCGCTTTGTCAAAGGTTCCAAATAGCGGATAATAGTTGGGGATTCATATCCAACATAAATACTAATCGTCTGCGAGGACCCATTTTAGTGCGGCGTGGAGGCGCAATAGGCACATATCTTTGCACAACCAAATATGCGTAAGTGTGAAATATCGGGCTCATATCCGGTAACCAAGCGGTACGCGAGAAAATGGTTGGCTAGCGGTGGGTGCGAAACGAATAAGTAAAGCTGCGTGCAATATTGCATAACCCCGAGCGAGATAGAGGCAAGTTGGTGCGCATAACCAATGCCCTGGCCACCATACGTAGCCTTTTGATGGTGGCTTCGCGAGACCATTACGTGTATGCACATGGGGTACGGGATGTTCTACATCAATCCCGATAGACATGCAATAATCATCAAATGCTTTTGATGTGAACTCTCCAGCGTTATCAAGCCTTATAGACTTGATAGGGTGATCAGGGTGGTGAGCCCTTAAACGTATAATCTGTGCTAAGAGTTTTGCAAATGCAGCATTCCTTGTGGACAATAATGCGACATGTGACCAGCGTGTCGAGGCATCCACCAGAACCATAAAATACTTGAATGGCCCGCATTCTGGATGGATAGGTCCACATATATCACCTTGTATTCTTTGTAAGAATGGAATGTTTTGTTTCATGTCTTTAGCATAGGAAGGTCTCGATCCCTGTTTTTGCTAAAGAGCGAGGCTTTGCAAAATGATTGGTGTGCCTTGGAAATGGTCAATGAGGAAGAGGGATATAACTCATCCGGTGCTTCGGACGACAATGTTTGCTTTGAAACAACACTACTTTGGACACTTTGCATTGTGTCGGATTTTTGTCCCATTTTGTTTTTTCCTCGAAAGAAGGGATGTCCGTGTGAGTTCTTTAAAATACGGATCATCATATCTCGACCAGGGTGTCCTGGCGATCATGCCAAAGCTTGTATGAGTCGGTGTCCCAAATTTCATTGTTGGTGACAGCATAGGATTCAATAATCCGAATAGTAGTAATATATAATCCATTAGATTGACTCATAAGCTTTTCTAGTATGCGTTTCCTTCCACATTCATTTGTGGTAATATACAAATATTCAGTTCCATTCTCACGGTGAGTTTCCAAATGATAACCGTTGGCACGAATATCTTTGAAACTTAACAAGGTTCGATTGGCTCTAGGTGCATATAGAGCGTTTGTGACTTTTATCGTTGTGCCGTTAGGCATCAAAAATGTGGCATTTCCTCGCCCTTGTATTACTTGTGATGATCCAATCATCGTAGTCACGAGATGAATTACATGGAATTAACTCGACAAATAATTGTCTATTCCTTAAGATAGTGTGTGTGGTTCCACTATCAGCTAAGCACTCTATTTCTCCTCGATTCATTCCTACATTTAAATTAGATGAGATTAAAAAGTCGAAGACATAACTCATATTCTTTAGAGTTTTTCGATGGAGATAGAATGATATGCTTTTCATCCCGATATATATGTTTATTGTATGGTAGATGTATTGCTTTACACCTTAATAGTGCTATTTTCGAACCATGTATATCTTGGTAAATAAAATCGAATAAAATTCAATACTTCAGAATAAAATCCGAAATTTATTAATAGGCCAACGAAAATCAAAATAAAAGTCTCGTACATCAAAATCCAATTCAACAAACCATTATTCAAATGAACTTTAAGACCAAAATAGTCTAATTAAAAATAAGGCATTCCGCCTTCACAATGTTCTTGGAAAAATGAATAAATAAGCAAAGCGAGATCAATCAAAGTACGGAACATCCATTGACCGAGCGGGGTTCTTGTTGCTATTGAAGTCCGCAATTGTGAGGTTGACATCGGTGTCATTGCCTCCATCTTCCGTATAGTGGGCCTCTTGTTCTCTAGATTCCCTATACCTCTTGTAATTTTGCTACTTTGTTACTTGCTCGGCGGGTATTATACCAATGCCCGGTAACTCCACACCTATAGCAAGGTTCGGTTCCAACTCTCTCCCTTTTTCTTGAGGGTTCTTAGGTGCCTTTTGCACCTTAGCCTTAGGACCACCATGGCCACTAGGACCATCACCACCATTTCTGCGCCATACATTAGGGGGACCTCCACGGCCCATACTACGGCCCCTAGGTCCCTTTCCACGTGGTGCATTGTTTCCACGTGGGTAAGGCTCAGCACGTCCAACTCCCTTTTCTTTGGGGTTCTTTCCACCTTTCATCTTGCCATAGTTAACCTCAGGAATTTTCTTTGTCCCGGCGGGTCCGGCATTATTATTCATGAGAACTTGATCATGCCGCTCGGCCACTTGCGGCATGTTGATCAATTTGTGAAAGGTCGTAATATTTTTCTTGTCGTACTCCGGCCTATCTTGGTTTGCTAGTATAAGTCTTTGAAGTAGGAAAAGTGGAAAGAGTCTTACGGATCATATCATCTTCTCGTGAGTTCCTTTCCACGAAATTTGAGACGTGCTCTAAGACGCAACATGTCCTTGTTGAATTGGTCTACCCCTTTGTAGTCAAGCAAGCGGATTTCATTCCCCGAGCGAGACGATTACGGGAGTAAAGTGTCATGAATGTTCCCAAAACGTCCCTACAGGGCATCCCACGATTCTTTGGGTGTTTTCAAGCGAAGGTACTCCCGGCGTAAGCTAGAGTCAATATGTCGCCTCAAGAACATTAGGGCATTTGCTTTTACTTTAGCGGATGGGTCGTCCTTAGGGTCGGTGGGTGTTTTGATAGTGAGAGTGTAGTCCTTTGCAACAAAGGCCATTTCCACATCCGAAACCCGGCGGTGGTACTCAATTCCTTCGAGTCCAAGATTTCAAATTCGGGTCGAGTTGTATCGGCCATCTACATAAACAAGAGTGAAGAGCATATTAATTATGTAGTCATAAGACATCCACAATAATTAATTTCCAAGAGTGTGAATTGGATCACGATGCCATGGTACATAGCGGTCACTCATTTTTTCGATGCTTTGTGAAGATACTTTATCACATTGATTGTTTTGTACTTAGTATATAACGCCTATGAAATTTCTTTATCATAGGATGACATATAATCTTATTTATAAGACAATCAACATATAATTATTAAAACATCTCTCCCCCTTTTTTTTTTTTTTTTTTTTTGAGGCTGCACGGTCGAACTAAGAGGAAAAAAATTAAATGTCTCTAGTATACTACCACACTACGTAAAATAATTAGATACACGGTTATATATACACACCTATATATTTTACAACCTCTGTGTATTTATGCTTTCTGGGAAAAATAATTACCTTACTTTTCTTATCCCTGTGGCATCAGAGAAAGACAAAAGAAAAAATATTAAGCTGCTGTGATGCTATTGCTCTCTCTCGGCTTCAACTAACATGAATAAGGCTCCATACATATATATATTTTCTGTAGCTATACTTGCTTCTTTTATTTTATTTATTTATTTATTTTTATTCTTTTTGGAGACCAACGGCAATAGCTGCTGCATAGACTAGTTTTCCTTCCTCTTATTTATTATTTATTCTTTCAATACTATATAACTATCGACAGCAACTAGAAGAAAGAAGATATATAAAATCTCCCTTTATCTCTTCGACATCAGAAAGGTACTAACAGCATACAAATAATTAAAACATCTAGTAAAAAAAAATCAATACTATGACTTCTTATTATTTTTTTTTTTTTTTCACATAAAGGAACGCAATATTCTGAGAGCATGGTAATCTGAAACAAAAGGAGCATCGGGTAGAGTTTTTGTGCATACCGTTCACTTTGGAGAATTGATAGATACGTTCACCAAAGGGATATCGCCGTTGATGGATAAAGCTGTTCGCGGCGGGCTGGGCGGCGGCGGCAGCAGGGCTGGGCGGCGGCGGCGGCTCAATTAGGTTTTTTTTTTTTTTTCTGAGCTACGTGCTGATAACGTGTAAAAGTAAAAGTGGGAAAAACTGTATCTCATTCCATTAGATAATCCCTTTATATAGGGTCACGGTTACAATGTGAACACAGATTACATTGATGGCAATAAATACTGATTGAACGTTACATAATAACCGAAAGATAATCGTCATTGGCTTTGACGAAGGCACATAATAGTATTTTCCTTCAACATTCTCTTCTTTTTCTTATATTCTCATGTCTATAGTGCCTTCTCACATCTTATTTTTCCATTTTTTCTTTTACTTTTCCATTAATTCAACCCTTATTTTTAGCATTCCCACCTTAAAACAAAATTAAACAAACTAAATTCGCCAAAAATCAGCCGACCATCAACATTTGATCGTCAGCGTTACTCTTTTCTTTTTTTTTTTCCTTTTTTTATTTTATTTTATTTTATTTTTTTACACAATTTGTGTCCTTTTATTTTTATTTTTTTATGGATGTCTACTACTATCAAAATAACAAAAACTTAAAGTGTATTATATACACAAAAACGTGATATTTTATTCATATTTATCGAAACCGGACTGGACATTCATCCGAAAAAATCTTCGGGTCACCGGTGTAATCGGTGGGTTAATACATATAATTAAAAATTACAACACTATATTCAATACATCAAAGAAAAAATAAAATATGACATCCATAACAATTTTCAAATATCTCAACATCCAATTCATGACTATTTTGCAAAAAAAAAAAATATTGTTTTGTTTAAAACTCACCGATTTATTCTAAAAAGCACCGGTTTGATAAATACCCGCCCGGTCACGATTATATGGTTCAACCGGCAGGTTATGTTTTGATCTCAAAGTTTGCTGGTCTTAAGCGGTTGACTTCCTTAATCGGTCCAATGCATGAATCGGCTCAGTTCCATGTCTGGTTCACCGGTTCGACTGCCGGTCCTGTCCGGTTTTGATTAATATTATATTATGTATATACTATATATATAATGTATATGGTACTTTAAATAATATACATATATAGTGTAAAATATATATAATATAAACATAACCACCATTCACGAACCATCGAATACAGTTCATGTATCGTTAGTTCACGGAAAAAGTAGACGTTTGATTTGAATCCTCACTATTATAGTTTTGTGTAGTTCGGTCAAAGTTTATTATGGTTTAAGAATGAGTTGTATAATGAATACGGTATAAATTTATGTAAGAAAAATAGTTGTGTACGTTTTATGATTTAATTGCTCGAGCCGAAATTCAAAGTTTATTAAAATTTGAAATTAAGTTGCCTATGTATCATATATGTATATAAGTATAAATGTATGTACAATCTATAGACATAAAAGAGTCAAATTGAGTAAAGAGATTATATAATTAGTTTTGAGGTGATATAAATATAAACATACTTTAATTTAAGTATATTGATTAGAATGCATCGCTCATATAGTCATATATAACTACATAAGTTATATAAATGTCGTTACTATTGTAATCAGAGGTTAAAATAGGGTAAAGGGTTCATTGATATGTTTTTTTTTAATATTTGAATGACATAAATGTCTAATATACTATGTGTATAATGTTTATATCGCTTATTCTAGTATAAAACCGTAATGTACTTAAATTAAAGCATTCTTGATGTTTATATCATTGAAATTTAAACCCAAAAGTTTAATATTATAAGTGTTTGAACATCAATTGACGGTTATTTAAGTTATTTATAGAGTTTGATGATGATTACGATTAAACATCAATTTGATGTTTATATTAATTAAGGTATTTGATGATGATTATAAGTTCATGAACATCACTTTGATGCTTGAACATTAATATGAACTTTATTTGAGGTAATTTCGGTGTTTGATGATCATTATAAGTGCTTGAACTTGTTATTATGCTTAATGATGATTGTAAGTGTACAGACATCATATTTGATATTTAAGAATCAATATGATGCTTATATTGATTGTGTTTGATGATCAATACAAGTGATTGTACACTAATTTTATTTTAACCTATGTTTATCATAGTGTCAAAGGATTGACCATCAAATTTGTTGTTAATGGTGTTGCAGTGTTTGACATTGATTATAATTCAAAGATCAATATGAGGGTTATTTAATTAATCACAGTGTTTCATGATTATAAGTTGTTGAATATCAATTTGATATTCGTTTAAGTGCAGTATAGACTTTTAATGTTGATTATAAGCGACTAAATAACTGTCTGATGTCTAATTATGTTCATTATATAGTTTAATGATGTTTTTAAGGAATTGAATATGAATATGATGTATATATTTAAGCTAATAATGGTGTTTGACGATGTTTATTAACTACTGAATATCAATTTGATGTTCGTTGAAGCTTATTACAACTCTTAATGACGACATTGAGTGTTTGAAGATCAATTAGACGTTTGAAACAATATGGTTTTTATTTGAAACCAATAAAGTGTTTAATTATAATTACAAGTGGTCGGATAATTAAATAATGTGCATTTAAATTTAATATAGCGTTTAATGATAATTATACTAATTTAATATCAATATGATATTTATTCGAGTTAATTATGACTTTTGATGATGATTATAAGAGATTCATATAAATGTGATGCTTATTTACTTTATTACGGTGTTTAGTGTTGATTAAAGTTAAATATCAAATTTGGTGGATATATGATGTTTACTTGGTTTTATTTATGATGTTTGATTATTATCAAAAGTGATTGACTAGGAATATAATATATAATTAAGTTTATTATATTGTTTAATGATGATGATATACGATTGTATGTGATTGAAGTCGTTAACGTAAATAAAATTAATTTGTTTGCTTTAACAATATATATACCAGATGTAGCAAGTTTTCAGACAAATAATTGTTAGTTTAGTGGTAAATATTGAAGGATAAGAGACCTAGGTCATAGGTTCAATTCTTGTTAATTGCATTTATATTATATTTTTTCTATTACAATATATACAATAATAATAATATTTATAAAAAAAGCAGGCAAGAAAAAAAAAAAAAAAAAGCGCAAGAAGGAGAAAAAAAATAATAAAAATAAAAAGCACTAGGCAACGAAAGAGTGCTTTTTATTATAGAATTAAAATATAAACAATAATAGAAAGAAAAGAAAGCAGAAAGAGTTACAAAATGAAAACGAACAAAAAAGTAGTCAACGAAGAGTTAAAAATGTAAGAAAGGAAAAGAATAAGGACATACTTGTCTTTAGCAAATGTTTTTGTTTTTAGATTTTTTTTTATTTACCAAAGCTTATATGAGTAAAAAATGTTTGAGAATAGCTCATCTAGCTAATTATCCCTTATTTATTTAATTTTTTTTGAGAAAAAAGTGGATGCTCTAAGATCCAAATTAGCAGAGATGCGAATTAACTAATAAGTCATCAAGTTAAAATGCATAATGTGTTGCAAACAGTTGTGTAAATCGTATTTATCTTTTAGGTTTACAAAACGAAAACCACAGTAAAGGGGTATTTTTTCATTGAGCTATTTTTCTAGAGCATTTTGTTGTATTCAGCCCTTTTTTAAGGGTTCAAATATGTCTTCTCATTTTTTTTCTTTTTTTTTTTTTCCTTACGGAATCAAATATGTTGTCTTTATGGTGTCTACAATAATAATTGGACACCAGAGTCAATCTACCGCTGGCGGACTTCAGCGTCAAATTTATGCTCATGATTCGACGATGAAGGGCTTGAAAACATATTTCGACCTTTGCAAAGTCGAAATTTGCACGAAGTGTGATGCCCCGAGTAGGTCGACTATGGTGTCATTAACGATGCCTTAATAATAACATAAACAAGTGCTAATAGTTGATTAATGAGTAGGTTGGGGTGAATATACATTTACTATATATTACTGATGAGTTGGACATGGTTTCAATTAGTTTACATTGAATTGGAATCATGGTTTTGAATTTTCAATTAGTTTACATTGAATTGTTTTGGGCCGATGAGGCTTGACTTAGTTGTCAAGCTGAGGCCTCGGACCAAGAGGTACTAGGTTCAAGTCCCATTCGGAGCAAAAAGTATGTCTGAGTATTATATGTGTCTATCGTTTCTGTAAAAAAAAAAATAATAATGTTTTGGTCATCGGTCATTGAATGGAATCCTCAATTACTTCATCAGAATTGTACAACAGTATGAAGTCTATTTTTTCTGTTTGCAATGTTTGGTGGTTTATGTAATATCCTGGATTTCTCATGAATTAAATGGATGGTTATAAGTCTCATACCAATGGACAAGAGATGTGAGTTATGATGTGCATACTCGAATCCTATATTCATATTTTAAAAAATTGCAAAATTGTCCTTGTCGTATATGCGAGACTCGCTACCAAAAATATAAGTATCTTTGTATAATAAGAGTCGATGAGTTTTGTGGCAGCAATTTCATGCTTATTCTACCTTAATTACTTTTGCTTCAATGTGTCTATCTTGCTCATATGGTATAATTAATGACATTGTTTGGATTCAGGCAAAGAAGAAATAGTTATGGAGGTAAAAGCAACGATAGAATCAGCAATTTACCAGATTCCCTAATCCAACATATCCTTTCATTTCTTCCTACCAACTATGTTGTACCAACTGCAATTTTATCAAAGCGATGGAAGTCATTATGGATTGGTGTGCCTAGCTTAGACTTTGATGAACGTGGGAACTTTTGCAAAGTAAATGTAAAAGATTTAGACTCTTATGAAAGATTCGTGAATTTTTTAGAGAAAGTTCTTCTGCATCGAGATGGATCAAGTATTCAACAATTCCGGCTTTCATTTTCATCTTCTTTTTCATTCAGTTATCCAGTTCAATCACTGATTGCAACTGTAATCAGTCATAAACTTCAACATCTTGATATTAATCTTTTTGTTAATGATCAATTCTCTCTACCTTGTTCCATCTTTGATTGCCCATCCCTATGTATTTTAAAGTTATCGATGAAATGTACCGTTGAGCTGCCTAGTTGTATCTCTTTACCTTGCCTGAAAGTCTTGCACTTGTGTTTTTTTGCATTTCCCAATGCCGAGTCTATTGAAAAGTTGTTTTCCTGTTGTCCTGTTCTTGAGGAATTGACTTTAGAAAGATGTAGTTGGATCCATCGGAATAGCATTACCATTTCTATTCCCTCATTAAAGAGCTTGACAATTGGTAATTCATTATATGCACCTGTTGTTGATCATGATAGTTGTTACATTAAAGTTGAAGCTCCAGCCCTCCAGTCCTTCAACTACACAAGTTGCTGGATCACTGAGTTTGATTTGTCTAAGTTGTCAAGTATTAAAAAATTACAGCTTTCGCTTCCATATAGTCCTTATTTTAGATACTCTCGTGTTCAATCTCTGATTGATGCTGCAGTCAGTCATGAAGTTCAACAGCTCGATATAACTGTCTGTGTCGATATTATTGTCTCTGTCGATGTTATATTCTCTATACCTTGTTCCATCTTTGATTGCCAAACCCTTCGTATTTTAAAGTTATCGATGAGATATACCCTTGATCTGCCTATTCGTATCTCTTTACCAAGCCTAAAAGTCTTGCACTTGTGTGATTTTGCATTTCCAAATGCCAAGTCAATTGAAAAGTTGTTTTCTTGTTGTCCTGTTCTCGAGGAATTGACTTTAGAGAGATGTTGGTTGATTGATTGGAACCAAATTAGCATTTCAATTCCATCATTAAAGAGCTTGACAATGGATGATTCATTTGAAAAGATGACCTTCCTAAAAGCAGCTGTTACATTAAAGTTGAAGCTCCATCCCTCCAATCCTTCAACTACGCAGGTTGCTTTACACACCACTTGTATTTGACGAAGATGTCTTCATCATCAATCAAGGCTGGCATTCGTATGATATGGAATGATTACTACAACAAGGGAATAAGAGCCCCTCGTCTTGTTAAGCTTCTTCAGGGTCTGGAAAACATGGTTTTGTAGAATTAGAGAAAAGAGAGAGGAAAAGAAAAGAAAACTCTTTCAATAGATTAAAACTCCTTATCGGGTAGGAAAGGAGTTGATTACAATATAAAGGAAAGCCTCCAACGGCTATAAACTAGAAGCAACGGCTATGAACAGTAAAAACAGTTTACTGTTCATTATTCTTGCTTAGACAGAAAAAGAGAACTAGAGCCAAAAAGTAAAGGAATTAGCACTAGTAAAAGATAAATAAATATTATCTAACACTATAGGCACCATCTTTCAACACTCCCCCGCAAGTTTGGTTGTAGATATTGATGCAGCCAAACTTGGAGTGAAGATGGTTAAATACTTGTGTAGACACAGCTTTTGTAAGAACATCAACAACTTGATCTTGGGACTTCACATGTATGAGAGTTATGTCCCCATTGTCAACCTTTTCCCTTAGGAAATGTCTATCCACTTCAACATGTTTGGTCTTGTCATGGTGAGTAGGATTCTCTGCAATACTTAGGGCAGAAGTGTTGTCACATAGGATTTGAATAGGTTCAGGATTTTTGAAACCTAGTTCATTAAGCACCCTTTGCACCCAGATTCCTTCACAAACACCAAGAGCCAAAGCCCTTAATTCTGATTCTGCACTGCTCCAGAAACAACATGTTGTTTCTTGCTTCTCCATGTAGTAAGATTGCCCCAAACATAAGTGCAGTATCCTGTAGTTGACCTTCCATTGGTTTGATCCCCAGCATAGTCAGCATCAGTGTAGATCCTTACCCCCCTTGATGCATTCCTTTTGAAGAGAAGACATTGTCCAGGATTCTTCTTGAGAAATCTGAGGATTCTCTCAGCCACCTGCATATGTCTTTCAGTAGGTGCATGCATAAATTGGCTGATCAAGCCTACAGCAAAACAGATATCAGGTCTTGTATGTGATAGATAAATAAGTCTTCCAACAAGCCTTTGATATCTTCCTTTGTCCACAAGAAGACTATCAGGTTCATTTCCTAGTTTTAGGCCAGGTTCAACAGGTGTTTCTGCAGGTTTGCACCCCATCATACCAGTCTCCTTTAGGAGGTCAAGGGTATACTTCCTTTGGGATATAGAAATGCCCTCAGAATTCCTAGCAATTTCCATGCCAAGGAAGTACTTCAGATTGCCTAAGTCCTTTATTTCAAATTCAGAGGCTAGAACAGTTTTAATGTTCTTGATCTCATCATGATCATCTCCTGTTAAGATGATATCATCAACATATACTACTAACACAGTAGTTTTCCCAGATCTGAACTTTGTGAACAAAGTATGATCTGAATGGCATTGATTAAAACCATTCTTTTTCATAAAAGTAGTGAACCGGCCAAACCATGCTCTTGGGGACTGTTTTAGTCCATAAAGAGACCTTTGGAGTTTGCACACATTCCCTTTCTCCCCTAGGTCCTCAAATCCAGGGGGGAGAGACATGTAGACTTCCTCTTGAATATCCCCATAAAGGAAAGCATTTTTTACATCCAGTTGGGTGAGAGACCAGTCAAGGTTAACTACAATGCTCATGAGGATTCTGATGGTATTTAGTTTGGCAACAGGGGCAAAGGTTTCATGATAATCAATCCCATAGGATTGAGTGAAACCCTTGGCCACTAGCCTAGCTTTATACCTATTCAGAGATCCATCAGCATTATATTTAACAGTGAAAATCCACTTACAACCCACTGGATGTTTTCCTTTTGGTAAATCAGTGATGCTCCAGGTTTTATTCTTTATGAGAGCATCCATTTCATCTTTAAGTGCATCCCTCCATTCAGGGACATTCATAGCATCATGCACATTTTTAGGGATGATAATCTTGTCCAGGCTGCAAGTGAAGCCATGGGCGAGGTGAAAGTTGATCATAGGACATGAAGTTGTATAAAGGATGAGCAGTACACTTCCTTATACCCTTCCTTTGTGCTATAGGTCTTTTATCATATTCAGTGGAATCCTCAGACTTGTCAGTATCTGAGGATCCTTCAGTGATAGATTCAGTATCAGTTTGTACTTTATTAGGTGAACTATTATCAGATCTAGAATCACTTTCAGAGATCTCAGGATTCTGGTGTGCAGCTTTCCTTTTTCTAGTGTACACAATGATATTAGGTTCACTTGTGTGATTGGTAGGACCAGGGTCCCTTTGTTCCATGTTCCTTGTTCCAGGGGCAGTACTACCATTCTCTTGGTCTCCAGGGTTTGGATTTTGATAATCACCATCTCCTGGAACAACCATGTTCCAAGAGTTGTGATATTCATCAAATCCCTCCCCCTGAATCAGAGTGTTGTAGTAAGGCACATTTTCAGAGAATGTAACATCCATAGTGGTGTACATTTTCCTTGTAGTGGGGCAGTAGCATTTGTACCCCCTTTTTGTGGAAGAGTACCCAATAAAGACACATTTCAGTGATCTGGGATCAAGTTTACCCCTGTGTTGGGAGTGGACATGTACAAAGCATGTACTTCCAAACACTTTCATGGGAGAGCGCCAAAAAGGTGAGAGGTAGGGTAGCTTTCTTTGAGCACCCCTATTGGAGTTTTGAATTTTAGGACCTTGAGGGCATCCTGTTAATCAAGTAAGTAGGCATTGTTAGAACTGACTTCTCCCCATAGATATTTAGGAACATGCATAGTGAACATAAGGCTTCGGCCACTTCTAACAGTGCTGTTTTTCCTTTCTGCTACCCCATTTTGTTGGGGTGTATCAACACAGTACTAAGGTGAACTATCCCTTGATCGAGAAGAAGTGAGTGAGGGATCTTTCAAAGTATTCTGTACCATTATCAGTTTTTAGAATTTGAACTCTGGTGTCAAACTGATTTCTGATCATGGCACATAATTCCTTGAAGATACCACCCACTTCAGATTTTTCTTTCAAGAGAAAAAGCCAAGTGACCCTGCTGTGGTCATCTATGAAGCTTACAAACCATCTCTTTCCAGATGTTGTAGTCTTCTTAGAAGGACCCCAAATGTCACTATGTATCATGGAAAAAGGTTTAGAAGGAGTATAACCTCCACAAGGAAAGATAGATCTGGTATGTTTAGCAAGTTGACATACTTCACAATGAAGATCAGAAATTTTCTTTCCATTAAACAGATCAGGATACAAATTTTCATATATGCAAAATTAGGATGACCAAGCCTATAATGAAGTAACATAATCTGATTACAATTGGAAACAGAAATGTTAAAACTAGCTAGGCCTCTAGGAATCTCCTCAAAAAACTTGTCAGTGAAGTGAGTCTTGAAAACAAATAATCCAGAATAAGCCTTAGCACTGCCAATCACCCTCTTGGAGCAAAAATCCTGAAACTGGCAGCCATTAGAGTGAAACAAAACAGCACATTTTGAGTCCTTTACCAGTTTACTAACAGACAATAGATTACATTGTAAGTTAGGAACATAAAGGACATTTTTTAGTGTTATTTGTTCACTAATGGCCACATCCCCTGTGCCAGAGACTTGGGAAGAAGTCCCATCAGCAATTTTAACAGTGTGTGGAGACTCACACTTGGTGATTTTGATAAAGAGTTCAGGGTTTCCAGTCATATGACTGGAGGCCCCTGAATCAACAAGCCATATATTCTTAATCACATGATTACTGGTATAAGCATTAAAGCACGCACCTGCATTAGCCATTGTTGCAGTCCCCGAGGAGCAAAGTGGTCCGAGGAGTTTGAGCGAGATAGAAGCCTTTTTAGAGCCTCAATTTGCTCTTTACTAAACTCAGTTTCAGACCTATGTTCCTCAATGGTAGCAAGTTTGGCAGAATTTTCATAATTCTTAGGTTTCCAATTAGGAGGCTTGCCATGGAGTTTCCAGCAAGTCTCCCTTGTATGGCCTGTCCTTTTACAATGATCACAGACACACCTTTTGTTTCTGATTTTGATTGGACTGAGGTAGTGAAGTACTCTTAGTAAAAGAGCACTGTTTTCCAGAGATGTAGGAGGAGTATTAATACTCAACATGAGCTTCCTCCTACTCTCTTCATGTTTTAATATCAAGCAAATACCTCTTTGATAGAGGGGAGAGGTTTTTTTACTTAAAATCCTCCCCCTCACATCATCAAGGTTGGAGTTAAGTCCCATCAAGAATTTGAAGATTCTTCTTTGATTTTTCAAAGACTTATAAGTTTTAGCATCTTCAGCAGACTGCCAGGAAATGTTTTCCAGCCGTCAATTTCGTTGCCAAGACTTAGACAGCATGTTGTAGAACAGGGTGACACTGAGATCACCTTGCTTCATCTCTTGCACTTTAGCTTCAATCTCATAGGTTGCAGAGATATTCTCATTTTTTGAATATAACTCAGAAGCCCCGTTCCAAATCTCCTCAGCAGTGTCCATGAGAATGAAGTTCTCAGCAGTATCTGAGGTCATAGATCCTAAAAGGATTGCCATAACTTGGCTGTTGTCAACCCTCCACTTCTTGTAGTTGGGTTGGCCTTTTTCTGGTGCCTTGCTTTCTCCAGTAAGGAATTCTTCCTTGTCCTTCCCAGTAATGAGAAGCCTGATGGATCTAGACCACTGGAGATAATTGTCACCATTGAGTTTTTGAGTGGAAAAAGACATCATAGAGGGGTCAGAGGTCCAGGAAGAAGAATTTGAGGCTTCTTCCCTTGAGTTCACCTCTGAAGAATTCTCAGTAGTCATTTAGGAGTAAGAGATTAAAGAGTTTTTGTAAGAACAGTCTCTGATACCATGTAGAATTAGAGAAAAGAGAGAGGAAAAGAAAAGAAAACTCTTTCAATAGATTAAAACTCCTTATCGGGTAGGAAAGGAGTTGATTACAATATAAAGGAAAGCCTCCAACGGCTATAAACTAGAAGCAACGGCTATGAACAGTAAAAACAGTTTACTGTTCATTATTCTTGCTTAGACAGAAAAAGAGAACTAGAGCCAAAAAGTAAAGGAATTAGCACTAGTAAAAGATAAATAAATATTATCTAACACTATAGGCACCATCTTTCAACAGGTTTCCTTGACCATATCAAATCAAGCTGCAGAGGTGCGAAAGTGTCTACTTTTTCTCTTTTTAAGATTGACGAATCGTTAGTGATTTGTGATGCTATCTAAGATTCTTGATTTTGATCTGCAGTTACTTTCACTGCTAGCAGGCACGGATTCAGATCATTTTCCTGTTTTTCACCGTTTGGAATATTTGGACCTGAGCTGTACATTAACGGGCCGTGTCTTTCAAGGGTTGCTAAAATTCTTTTATTATTTCACGCCAAACTTGAGCACAATTAAATTTTCCGAGGTGAAAGTTATTGGCATATACTACTTCAAAATCTCTGGTGCTTCTAATTAACCATTATTGTTAAATTTTTTTTTTTTTTGGTTTGTGTGGGTAGGGAGTTGACCACACCATATGCCAAGGTGGAATATTTAGGTGGATGCTGAAACCTCCTCTGCCCAATAGCTTCTTCTTGTTTAGCCTGAAATATTTGGAGCTTGGAAATGTTGTTGGGTATTCTCATGAAGTTTTTTTCTTGACAAGTTTTTTGGAAAGTGCTGCTTCATTGCAGAAGATAACTATTTTTCAATCCAAATATGTAAGTCTATACATGCGACAAGTGTTGAAGGATGAGGTGGAAAAGCTCTCAACCAGATTCAAACACTGTGCCATCAATATTGTCCGGTGAATCAATCTTCTCCTCTCCTCTCCACTCTCCACTCTTTGTAAGTAACATTTTTCTGACAGATTTTCGTTTTTTTGCCTTATTATTTTGGGATGTCTACTGGCTTGGCTTGTACAAGAAAGAGGATCCTTATTTATAAATGTTTTGTACAGAGTCTTCGGAACCACATACTCGAGGTGGATAGGACACCACTGTTGAGATCACTCCAAGATGGCAAGACGAGCAATACAATGGAATATAGATAATGGATCGGGATGGGGTCCTGTGGGCGAGGGATATCACCTTTTTGCACCAAAGATATTGGAACTGATTTATTTATATGCACTAAGTATGTATGTTTGTGTTTGAAGTTCTCTTGTCAATCGTGCTAAGTTAGGTTTGGATGAATATATGTGTTTAATGTTTCATTAGTAAATATTAAATTTGGTGGGCAGTAGTTTTATTTCTGATTAACATTTCACACCCAAGAATTTCTCAATTAAACTATAGTATATTTGAAAACATTTATAAGGATAAGAGGATTTATATAAAAAAAATATTATGATTTAAAAGATGTTACGTAAAAGATAAACTTTGTGGATTGTCTACTATTCAAATTTTTTTATGTAGATATTGGATTAACTCAAATTATTGTATCTACACTGTAAACTCTATTATAAATACCCTAATACACACAACTTTTCTTCTTTATACATGGGCTTTTCTCTTATTCTTTCTTTGTTTATTTGATTTTATAGCACATTATCTGCATAAAACTCATCAACAGAGGAGGGGTAGAGAATTTGTTCGGGAAAAAATTATTTATCATGGGCAATGAATGTTGAAATACACATGGCATCATATTTCTCCGTTATCATCTTGATGAGAGATTGGAATCAGGTATGATTGGAATATGGTATGACCGTGTAAAGACCATCATATTTCTCCGTCACCATCTTTGATGAGAGATTGAACATGAATTTGGTGAAAGATCCGCATGAATTATGAATTATGGATATGTATGAATTGTGGAACAATAATGGCGAAAGATCTGTATAAATTATGGATCCATATAAATTA
Source organism: Gentiana straminea (assembly GCA_036785695.1). Taxonomy (NCBI): domain Eukaryota; kingdom Viridiplantae; phylum Streptophyta; class Magnoliopsida; order Gentianales; family Gentianaceae; genus Gentiana; species Gentiana straminea. The sequence goes on from JAVUPR010000439.1 coordinate 2,058,567, forward strand.
TAGAACCATAACGGAGAAAGATTCGTATGAATTGTGGATCCGTTTTAGTTGTGGAACCATTTGAAAAATGAATCATGGATCCGTATGAATTGTGGAACAATAACGGTGAAAATTCTGTATAAATTATTGATCCGTATATTGTGGAACAATAACGGTGAAAGATCTGTATAAATTATGGATCCGTATAAATTGTGGAACCATAACGGTGAAAGATCCGTATTAATTGTGAAACCATTTGAAAAAATGATGGATCCGTATTAAGTGTGGAACTATTTGAATATTAGAAAGAAAAAAAAAGTTTCATATCCGTCAAGTGTGGAACCATTTGAAAAACAAAATGTTCTACCCATGGGTTCCATATCCGTATTAAGTGTGGAATCATACGGAAAAAAAAGTGTTCTATCTCATGGGTTCCATACATGATTGGCTGAACCTGTAACTATAGGATTATAAATATGTCATTGCATATAAATTAGTCATTTTAAAAATTACATTTAAACATCACAATTAAAATTATGTGGTTATTTGGTAAAAAAAGTGACAGATCTGCATCAAGTCAGATGTCTCCGGAAATATACAAAAATGAGGTATAACGGCTTATAAAATGTATAAAAATTATAGCCGAGTTGACTCTCATTAGTTTGCTTTTATTAAAAGGATAAAGTTGTTACGCAAACGAGTTGATCGAGACGAACAATATATGATTAAAAAAAAGGGCCAAAGACCCAAAAGTATACAAAACGGACTTATTGGACTTATAAGGACAAAAAGGAATCTGTTGGACTTATAAGGACACAAATTAGATAGATAGACTCAAATACTCTTAATAAAGAAAAAAATAAATTAAAAAAAGGGGAGGAGGCGCTGTTCATGTTTATGTTTTTTTTTTTTTTTTTTTTCTAAGGCGTTCAGGTTGTTGTTTTTTTTTTTTTTTTTGTTGAACCGATGTATCGACCATTGTCTCAGGCGTTGTTTTTTTTTTTTTTTTTTTTTTTTTTTTTTGGAACCGATGTATTGACCATCGCGATACAATGACCACCCCCGATACATTGACCACCGCGATTCAATGACCACCGCGACGCATTGACCACCCCGATGCATTGACCACCTCGATGCAATGACCATCCTGATGCATTGACCACCGCGACGCCCGATGCGATGACGCATCGCGATGCGATGACCATCGCGATGCAGAGACACCGCAATGAAGTGACACCGCGATGTAGAGACACAGCGATGAAGCGACACCGTGATGCAGAGACACCGCAATGAAGTGACACCGCGATGCAGAGACACCGCGACGTCTAATGCGATGACCATCACGATGCAGAGACACGGCGATGAAGTGACACCGCGACGTAGAGACACGGCGATGAAGCGACACGGCGATGAAGCGATACCGCGATGCAGAGACACCGCAATGAAGTGACACCGCGATGCAGAGACATCGCGATGCAGAGACACCGCCATGCAGTGACCACCCGCGATGCAGAGACGCCGCATTGTAGAGACACCTCCATGAAGTGACGGCATATTGTATAGATTTATGCAGTGACATCATAATATATGTATCAATTTATGCCGTGACGTCTTATGGTATCGATTTATGCAGTGACGTCTTACAATGACGTCTTATTATATCGATTTATGCAGTGACGTTTTATGGTATCGATTTATGCAATGACGTCTTATTGTATCGATTTATGCAGTGGCGTCTTATTATATCGATTTATGCAGTGACGTCATGCAAAGACACCGCGATGCAGAGACATCGCGATGAAGTGACACCGCGATGCAGAGACACCGCATTGACCACCGCGACGCAGAGACACCGCGATGCATTGACCTCCGCAACGCAATGACTACCGTGACGCGTTGACCGCCGCGACGCATTGACCGCCGTGACGAATTGACAGCCACGACGCATTGACCGCGACCACGCATTGACCTGCGCGACGCATTGACCATCCCGAAGCATTGACTGACCCAATGGTTGACCGCTGCGACGCATTCGCCATCGGGATGCATTGACCGCCCCGACGCATTCACCGTCGGGATGTATTGACCGCCCCGACGCATCGACCGTCGGGACGCATCGACCGCCGCGACGCATCGACTATCGGGACAGACTGACCGCCCCGACGCATTGACCGTTGCGACGTATTGACCGTCGAAACGGATTGACCGCTCCGATGCATTGCACAGCCACGACTCATTGGCCGCCCCGACATATTGACCGCCGCGACACATTGACCGCACCGATGGATTGACCGTCGCGACGTCATATTTTTAGTAGTGACGTCATATTGTATCGATTTATGCAGTGACGTCATAATGTATCAATTTATGCCGTGACGTCTTATTGTATCGATTTATGCAGTGACGTCTTATTGTATCGATTTATCGATTTATGGCGATTTATGTGACGTCTTATTGTATCGATTATGCGGTGACGTCTTATTATATCGATTTATGCAGTAATGTCATGCAGTGACATCATGCAGTGACGTCGTATTATATCGATTTATGCAGTGACATCATGCAGTGACGTCTTATTATATCGATTTATGCAATGAAGAAAATCCAACGGAAATTTCATCAAATATTTACACAAAATTCTAGGATAAACATGAAGACAAAAAGGCAGACACCTAAACATGTAGCAGTGCACGGTAGAAAACCAAAAGACCAACAGAAAGCTCTAATCATCATTAGATTGACAAAATCAGTAAACCTTACCAAAACAACCTGTTTGTTATAAAAAGCAAAGTGTCCATGTTCCCTAATTTAACAAATAAATCCACAAACAAATCCAGTATTTCAGTCAATGCTCATGAGAACAATGCTGGGGAAAGCACATCTCTCCGTAATTCAAAAAGATACAGATAAAATAGTAGTAAAATCTAACAGGTTTTCAAACAGTATAGGAAATACCCAGACACGTCTACAAGTTTCTCATATTACTAAAATTTACAAAAAGGATATGAGATCTAAAACAAGAAATAACCAAGATATAGAAACAAACATCCATTTCAGCATATCTTAGAACATTAAACCCCCAACCCCACCCACCACACACACACATACTTCAAAGAAATGGAAAAGAAAAAAAATACCCCAAATTCAGCATCAACAGAAAGTTAGCAGCAAAAACAAAAGGAAAACAGATGAGAGCTTACTAAAAGAGAAGAACAATAGAGAAATTGTGGACCAAAATATCAAGACTTTCCTTTACTCTAGTTAATAAATGAACATTAAATACACGTACAGACGTACTAGGGAGATATTGAAGAAGAAGAATTAAACACAGGACAAAGAATCCACATGAGACAGGGAGGTTCCTTTTCTTCCAATTCATCTCAGACTATGAAGCGGGCTCGTGTTCCAAAAACGTGACCTGTACATGCGTTTTGCTGATAATATCTTCTATAATCACATATTGACGAGGCATATTATCTCGACCACCGTAGATAGCCCATAACTGACCCGCAGCTACGAAATTCAGTGATTGGTTATCTTCAAGCACTTGATTCTCTGACAAATAAGTGGTCTGAGGGGGGGAACTTTCATCAACTTCTATAGAAATGGTATCCTTTAAATCTTTCCATCGTAGAAATAATTTGGTCCGGCTGTTTTTATTAGATTAGGGGTGTTTTGGTACATGTAGATATATTATATCCTTATAAGTCCAACAAATTCCTTTATGTCCTTATATGGCTAATAAGTATAAAAAACTATATTTTTAAAGAATTAACCCTAAAAAAAATTGTTACTATCAAGATGAGAGAAGATAGATCAGATTAACAAACTTGCTTTGATACCAAATTTTGGATCGATTAGCGCAACAATACTGCTAGAGGGGGAGGGGGGGGAGGGGGGGGGGGGTTGAATAGCAATATTACTAGATATTTAAACTTTATTAAACTACACAAAAACTTTTCAGAGTTAACACAAAATATTAAATTCAGTCAATTACTGACAGAAGGAAGTACCGTCGAAAGTGCAGAAAAGAGCGAGTACGGTACTTAGAGATAGTCAAGAATTTAGGCACTGTCAAAGAGATGACTAAAAACTATCATAACCCAACTTGGAAGACAACAAACTTCTAGGCACGGTATTTTGCAGCAAATAGTTTCGTTGTTGCAGAGTCCTTCAAAGGTTGGAGTTGCTCTTACCGACTCGATTGAGTTTAGGAACAACATAACTCTTCTATGGTGCCATTGTGGTGGAAAGTCTCGATCTGGGCATTTAAACTTTGACCAAAATTTGCTCATACATTATTTCTTGTGCAATGGATTAGATTAGACGATGCCTCCTGTAAACAACACATCAAGAAAGAAAGAAGCACAAAATGAATGGGCCACATTTTGAAATGAATCTATAAAGGGAATCAATCCGTATTATTCCTGCAACCCAGAAGTTTTCTAGGTCGAATATACATTCTAGGTATTCATAGAGTTTATATAATATCTATTTTGTCTAGTTTTTTCAGATGTTTACGAATATTTTTTTTGATAAATTGAATTTTATATTTGAAAGTAACCGTATCGCCGTGTCCGTATCGTGTCGTGCGACGCGTCCATGTATGTGCAACATAGCCTCCTAGTGACCACCTAAAAAAACTCATAATAAGGCTAGCCAGTAGACAATCCCGAAATAAGGCTATAAACTTACAAAAAAAAGAAGATTCACTGGATGATGATTGCACAGTGTTTGAATCTCGTGGAGAGCTTTTCCATTTCATCCCTGAATGGTTGATGCTCGTGTCGAGATATATATCGGCCTCGAAAGATATTTATCCTCTGCAATGAAAGAGCTCTTTCCAAGAAATTTTTCAAGAAAAAAATTTCATGATATGTCCCACGAACATTTCCAAGACCCAAAATTTTGAGGCTGGACAAGAAACATTTAGGAAGAAGAGGTTTCGGCATGTGCCTAAGTCCAGCTTTGTTTATGGTGTAGCCAACTCCCTACAACAAATGAACTTTAAATGGTGAGAAGAAGCACAAGATATTCAAACATATGTTACTACTCGTTACATGTGCCGAAAAAATTCACCTCGGAAAATTGAATGGTGCCCAAGTTTGGCATGAAATTCATGAATTTTAGCAACCATTCGAAGAAATCGCCATCTACTTCCATGCTCAAATCCAAATATTCCAAACGGTGAAAAACCGGAAAAAGATCTGAAACAGGGTGTGTCGGTGAGAGTACCTGCACATCAAAATCATAACAGATCATCAACAATTGTACATGCTTTGCAGTTTCCCCAGATATCGTCAAGGAAACCATGTTTTCCAGACCCTGAAGAAGCTTAACAAGACGACAAGCCTTCTCTTCCCGTCTGTAAAAGCATTGGCCTGTTATATGAATGCAAGCCTTGATTGATGATGATGATGATGATGACATGTCAGTCAAATACAAGTGGTTGGCCAAGCAATCAGTAATGTAGTTGAATGACAGGAGGGCTGGAGCTTCAATTCTAATGTAACAGTTATTACCATATTCTGGTATTGAATCATGAATTGTCAATATCTTTAATGAGGGAATAGAAATGGTAATGCTATCCAGATCGATCCATTTACATTCCTGTAAATCCAATTCCTCAAGAACAGGACAACAAGAGAACATCTTTTCCGTGGACTTAGCATTTTGAAATGCAAGATAATGAAGGTGCATGACTTTTAGGCTCGGTAAAGAGATATGATCAGGAAGCTCGAGGGTAAAATTGTCCATTGATAACTTTAATATAATAAGGGATTGACAATCAAATATGGAGTAAGGTAAAGGGAATGGATTCTCATCACACAGATGAATAACGAGATCAAGCATTTGAAGTTTATGACTGATTGCACCTGCTATCGCCGATTGAATACAAGACTTTAAGGAAGGAACCATATTTAAAAGTGAAAGCTTGAATTTATGAATACTTGACATCTTAGACAAATACAACTTATTAGTCAAGAAACCATCGTAGTTGATGGACAAGGACCGAAGGGATGGAGCTTCAAGTTTAATGTAACAGCTGCTTTTAGGATCATCAACAAGGTCATAATTTTCAAAGGAGTCGACCATTGTCAAGCTCTTTAATGATGGAATTGAAATGTTAATGCTATTCTGATGAATCAATCTACATCTCTTTAAAGTCAATTCCTCGAGAACAGGACAACTTGAAAACAAGTTTTCAATAGAACTGGCATTGGGAAATGCAAAACAACTCAATTGCAAGACTTTTAGGCATGGTAAAGCGATACGACTAGGCAGCTCAAGGGTACATTTCATCGATAACTTTAACATACTAAGGGTTTGGCAATCAAAGATGGAACAAGGTAGATTGCATTGATGCCTATCACAAACAGTAATATCGAGCTGTTGAAGTTTATGGCTGATTGCAACTGCAATCAGCGATTGAACAAAAGAGTATCTAAAAAATTCACTATATGAAAGCGAAAGCCGGAACTGTTGAATACTTGATCCATCTCTAAGAAGAAGAACTTTGTCAACAAAATTCTCGAATCTCCCAAAAGAGTACAGGTACCGGCTTTCTTCAAAGTCTAAGCTAGGCACTCCAGTCCATAACGACTTCCATTGCTTTGATAATATTGCAGTTGGTACAACATATTTGGTAGGAAGAAATGAAAGGATATGTTGGATTAGGGAATCCGGTAAACTACTGATTCTATCGTTGCTTTCACCTCCCTGGAACCCATTATTGTTTTGCAGCTTCACATCATTAGCCATAACTACTTCTTCTCTACCTGAATCCAAACAATGTCATTAATTTTACCATATGAGCAAAAAAAGACAAAAATGAAGCAAAATTAAGCATGAACTTGCTGCCACAAAACTCATTGACTGTTATATATGATACAAAGATACTTATTTTTGGTAGTGAGTGTCACATATACGACAAGGACGAATTTGCACTTTTTTAAAAGATGAATATAGGATTCGAATGCTAACACTCATAACTCACATGTATCTCTTGTCCATTGATATGAGACTTATAACCATCCATTTAATTCAAGAAAAATCCAGGTTATTACATAAACCACCTAACATTGTCAAACAGAAAAAATAGACTTCATACTGTTGAACAATTTTCTTTTCTTTTTATTTTATTAATCCTCTGCATCAGAAAAAAAGGCTGAATATAACAAAATGCTATAGAAAAATAGCACAATGAAAAAATACCCCTTTATTATGTTTTTCGTTTTGGAAACCTAAAAGATAAATACAATTATACAATGATTTAGTAGTTTGTTCATATCTCTGCCAATTTGGATCTAAAAGCATCCACTTTATTCATGAAAATTGTACGATGTTCATCTAAACCATCAAACAGAAACAGCATAATTACATGTGATGATCGAGTCACCAAACAACTCAGTATAAACCAGAAGTTATCCAGTAAATAAGCACGCACACATAAAAAGAAAAAGACAAAGAAAAATCGAAAGAAAGGTACCTATCGTAGTTGCCGTACATTCAATCGGTACCATGAAGTCTCAGCAACACTTTTATATGTGTAATTTAATTCCCGCGGATTCTTAGACGGAAATAAAACAGTTACGGAGAAATTTTAAGGGTTTAATTACGCAAGGGATACTGATGGAGATCCAAAAATAAAATAAATAAATAAAACCCTAATTGAAGATATCTTGTCTTGTTAATAAATGAGATATAGTTTCTTTTCAAAAAAAAAAAGTAAATAACTATAGAGTTGTTATGAAATAATATTATTGATAAGTAATCTATTATTTTGATTGATTTACGTAAATTAGTGATAACGTCGGAAATATTACAGTGGCGGTAACGGTTGTTTAGTAAGGATATCTGGCTGTTTATATTTGATTTTACCGGTGATACACGGTGGTGTTTATGAAAAGGTGGTGGTCGGACTTAAGCAATAACCGGAGAGTTTGATAGTCGACAAATTGGCAGAGTGTTGTATGCTTTGTATATTATTCGATCCTTTATGATTTACATTGAGCCTCTATCTCTTTACCAAGCCTAAAAGTCTTGCACTTGTGTGATTTTGCATTTCCAAATGCCAAGTCAATTGAAAAGTTGTTTTCTTGTTGTCCTGTTCTCGAGGAATTGACTTTAGAGAGATGTTGGTTGATTGATTGGAACCACATTAGCATTTCTATTCGATCATTAAAGAGCTTGACAATGGATGATTCATTGCAGAAGATAAATATTTATCAATCCAAATACATAAGTCTAGACAAGCGACAAGTGTTGAGGGATGAGGTGGAAAAGCTCTCAACCAGATTCAAACACTGTGCCATCAATAGTCCATTGTCTTTCGAGGTGGATAGGACCACTGTTGAGATCACTCCACGATGTAAAGACGAGCAATACAATGGAATATAGATAATGGATCGGGATGGGGTCCTGTGGGCGAGGGATATCACCTTTTTGCACCAAAGATATTGGAACTGATTTATTTATATGCACTAAGTATGTATGTTTGTGTTTGAAGTTCTCTTGTCAATCGTGCTATCCTAAGTTAGGTTTGGATGAATATATGTGTTTAATGTTTCATTATTAAATCTTAAATTTGGTGGGCAGTAGTTTTATTTCTGATTAACATTTCACACCCAAGCATTTCTCAATTAAACTATAGTTATATTTGAAAACATTTATAAGGATAAGAGGATTTATATAAAAAAAATATATTAAGATTTAAAAGATGTTAAGGAAAAGATAAACTTTGTGGATTATCTACTATTCAAATTCTTTTATAAAGATATTGGATTAACTCAAATTATTGTATCTACACTGTAAATTCTATTATAAAAAATTATGATAAAAAATTATTTATCATGGGCAATGAATGTTGAAATACACATGGCCATCATATTTCTCCGTTATCATCTTGATGAGAGATTGGAATCAGGTATGATTGGAATCTGGTATGACCGTATAAATATGTCATTGCATATAAATTAGTCATTTTAAAAATTACATTTAAACATCACAATTAAAATTATGTGGTTATTTGGTAAAAAAGTGACAGATCTGCATCAAGTCAGATGTCTCCGGAAACATACAAAAATGAGGTATAACGGCTTATAAAATGTATAGAAATTATAGCCGAGTTGACTCTCATTAGTTTGCTTTTATTAAAAGGATAAAGTTGTTACGCTCACTTCGCAAACAATGTGTTTAAAACAATTATACTAACGAAACGAGTTGATCGAGACGAACAATATATGATTTAAAAAAAAATGTTACTATCGAGATGAGAGAAGACATATCAGATCAACAAACTTGCTTTGATACCAAATTTTGGATCACTTAGCGCAAGATATTACTAGATATTTAAACTTTATTAAACTACACAAAAACTTTTCAGAGTTAACACAAAATATTAAATTCAGTCAATTACTGACAGAAAGTTTTTAGGCACCCTCAAAGAGATGACTAAAAACTATATATCATATCCCAACTTAATTGGAAGACTACAAACATTTAGGCATAGTATTTTGCAGCAAATAGTTTCGTTGTTGCAGAGTCCTTCGACGGTTGGAGTTGCTCTTACCGACTCGATTGAGTTTAGGAACAACACAACTTTTCTATGGTGCCACTGTGTTGTGGTGGAAAGTCTCTTGCATTTAAACTTTGACCAAAATTTTGCTCATAAATTATTTCTTGTGCAATAGATCGATTAGATTAGACGATGTCTCCTGCAAACAACACAACAAGAAAGAAAGAAGCACAAAATGAATGGGCCACGTTTTTGAAATGAATCTATAAAGCGAATCAATCCGTATTATTCCTGCAATCCAGAAGCTTTCGGGAGAGAGGCCGGGCTTACACAACGACAATGTAATTGAGAGAAGTATTATTAAGATATATGGTTGAGACATAATGCAGCACGACTAAAATTCTAGGAGAGACCACCTAGTGACCACCTGAAAAAACTCATAATAAGGCTAGCCAGTAGACGTCCCGAAATAAGGCTATATAGAAAAATCTGTCAGATATATATATATATTACTTACAAAAAAAAGAAGATTCACTGGATGATGATTGCACAGTGTTTGAATCTCGAGAGGTGCTTTTCCATTTTATTCCTTAATAGTTGTTGCTCGTGTTGTGATATATATATGTCTTGACAGATATTTATCCTCTGCAATGAAACAGCTCTTTCCAAGAAATATTTCAAGAAAAAAATTTCATGATATTTCCCACGAACATTTCCAAGACCCAAAATTTTGAGGCTGGACAAGAAACATTTAGGAAGAGGAGGTGGTTTCGGCATGTTCCAAAGTCCAGCTTTGTTTATGGTGTAGTCAACTCCCTACAACAAATGAACTTTAAATGGTGAGAAGAAGCACAAGATATTCAAACTTATGTTGCTCGTTACATGTGCTGAAAAAATTCACCTGGGAAAATTGAATGGTGCCCAAGTTTGGCATGAAATTCAATGATTTTAGCAACCATTCAAAGAAATCGCCACCTACTTCCATGCTCAAATCCAAATATTCCAAACGGTGAAAAACCGGAAAAAGATCTGAAACAGGGTGTGTCAGTGAGAATACCTGCACATCAAAATCATAACAGATCATCAACAATATTGTACACTTAGTTAATTATATACCATTGCAATTTCATCAGATATCGTCAAGGAAACCATGTTTTCCAGACCCTGAAGAAGCTTAACAAGACGACAAGCCTTCTCTTCCCGCCTGTAAAAGCATAGGCCTGGTATATGAATGCAAGCCTTGATTGATGATGATGATGATGACATGTCAGTCAAATACAAGTGGTTGGCCAAGCAATCATTAATGTAGTTGAATGACAGGAGGGCTGGAGCTTCAATTCTAATGTAACAGTTACTATTATCATATTCTTGTTTTGAATCATCAATTGTCAATATCTTTAATGAGGGAATAGAAATGGTAATTCTATCCAGATTCATCCATTTACATTCTTGTAAAGCCAATTCCTCAAGAACAGGACAACAAGAGAACATCTTTTCCGTGGACTTAGCATTTTGAAATGCAAGATAACGAAGGTGCATGACTTTTAGCCTCGGTAAAGAGATATGATCAGGCAGCTCGAGGGTAAAATTGTCCATTGATAACTTTAATATACTAAGGGATTGACAATCAAATATGGAGTAAGGTAAAGGGAATGGATTCTCAGCACACAGATGAATATCGATATCAAGCATTTGAAGTTTATGACTGATTGCACCTGCTATCGCCGATTGAATATAAGAGTTTATGGAAGGAACGATATTAGTCAAGAAACCATTGTAGTTGATGGAGAAGGACAAAAGGGATGGAGCTTCAAGTTTAATGTAATAGCTGCTTTTAGGATCATCAACAAGGTCATGTTCTTCAAAGGAGTCGACCATTGTCAAGCTCTTTAATGATGGAATTGAAATGTTAACGCTATTCTGATGGATCAACCTACATTTCGATAAAGTCAATTCCTCAAGAACAGGACAGCAAGAAAACAACTTTTCAATGGACTCGGCATTTGGAAATGCAAAACAACTCAATTGCAAGACTTTTAGGCATGGTAAAGAGATACGACGACTAGGCAGGTCAAGGGTACATTTCATCGATAACTTTAAAATACTAAGGGTTTGGCAATCAAAGATGGAGCAAGGTAGAGTCCATTGATGGCTATCACAAACAGTAATATCGAGCTGTTGAACTTCATGACTGACTGCAGCTGCAGCTGCAGCTGCAATCAGAGATTGAACACGAGAGTAATCGAGACTATATGGAAGCGAAATCTGGAATTTTTTAATACTTGACAACTTAGACAAATCAAACTCACTGACCAACCTACTTGTGTAGTTGAAGGAAAGGAGGGCTGGAGCTTCAACTTTAATGTGATCATCAACAGGATAATCTTCTTCCAATGAATTACAAATTGTCAAGCTCTTTAACGAGGGAATAGAAATGGTAATGCTATTCCGATGGATCAACCTACATCTTTCTAAAGTCAATTCCTCAAGAACAGGACAACAGGAAAACAAGTTTTCAATGGACTCGGCATTTGGAAATGCAAAACAACACAAGTGCAAGACTTTTAGGCATGGTAAAGAGATACGACTAGGCAGCTCAAGGGTGCAATACGTCGATAACTTTAAAATACTAAGGGATTGGCGATCAAAGATGGAACAAGGTAGAGAGTAGTGATCATTAAAGAAAAGGGTAATATCAAGATGTTGAACTTTATGACTGAGTACAGTTGCAATCAATGATTGAAATGGAGAGTAATTGAAATAATCATAACATGAAAATAAAAGCCGGAATCGTTGAATCCTTGATCCATCTCGAAGCAGAAGAACTTTCTCTACAAAATTCATGAATCTTTTATAAGAGTACATCTTCCCACGTTCATCAAAGTCTAAGCTAGGCACACCAATCCATAATGACTTCCATCGCTTTGATAAAATTGCAGTTGGTACTACATATTTGGTAGGAAGAAATGAAAGGATATGTTGGATCAGGGAATCTGGTAAATCGCTGATTCTATCGTTGTTTTCACGTCCTTGGAACCCATTGTTGTTTTGCTGCTCCAAATTATTAGCCATAAACTATTTCTTCTTTGCCTGAAACCAAACAATGTCATTAATTTTACCATATGAGCAAGATAGACAGATTGAAGCAAAAGAAAGCTAGAATAAGCATGAAATTGCTGCCATAAAACTCATTGGCTCTTATTATACAAAGACGCTTATATTTTTGGTAGCGAGTATCACATATACGAAAAAACATTATATTTTTTTTGCAGAAAAGATAGACAGATGTTATACTCACTGTCATGCACTTTTTGCTCCGAATGAGACTTGAACCCAGGACATCTTGGTCCTGAAGCCTTAGCTTGACTACTGAGTCAAGTCTCATCAGGCCAAAACAATTCAATGTTAGTTTATGGACTATATAGTAAATGTTAGTTTACATCAAAACCATGTCCAACTCATCAGTAATATATAGTAAATGTTTATTCACCCCAACCTACTCATTAATCAACTATTACCACCCATATATCAACCCGACAACATATTTGATTCTGTAAGGGAAGAAAAAAAAAAAGACATATTTGAACCCAGAAAAAAATGCTGAATATAACAAAATGCTATAGAAAAAGAGAAGGTCTTTTCACATAGCAAGACTCAATGCGAGTCAGAAAACGATGATTATTCTGATTCAATTCGAATCAAAAAACGATGATTATTCTGACTCAATGCGAGACAGAAAACGATGATTATTCTGATTCACCAAACAACCACACACACATAAAACATAAGTTATCCAGTAAATAAGCACACACAATCGAAAGAAAGGTACCTATCGTAGTTGCCGTACGTTCAATAAGCTTTTGCAGTGTCTCAGGCTCTCAGCAACAACCGGTTAAATTCTTAATTTTATATGTGTAATTTAATTCCCGGGGATTCTTAGACGGAAATAAAACAGTTACGGAGAAATTTTAAGGGTTTAGTTACGCAAGGGATACTGATGGAGATCCTAAAAATAAAAATTTAAAATTTTAAATAAAAAAAAAACCCTAATTGAAGACATCTTGTCTTGTTAAATCATTGATATAGTTTCTTTTCAAAAAAGTAAATAAATGATAGAGTTGTTACGAAATAATATTATTGCTAGGTTATCTATTATTCTGATTGTTTTACGTAAATTTGTGATAACGTCGGAATTATCACGGTGGCGGTAACGGTTGTTTAGTAACGATATCTGTCTTTTTATATTTGATTTTACCGGTGATATGCGGTGGTGTTTATGAAAAGGTGGTGGTCGGACTTAAGCAATAACCGGAGAGCTTAATAGTCGACAAATTGACAAAGTGTTTTTGTTTTGTATATATTTTCGATCCTTTATGATTTACATTGAGCCTCTATATATAGGCGAGCTGCTAAGTATGATTAAGCTAATGACGATAAGACATATAAAAATGTGATATGACACTAATTAGACTAGACAACTGTCGAGGCAGACTCGTAACGTGAGGGGCGGACTGAGTGACCCAATTGCTTCTGATCGCGCTTATGAGATGGCGGAGGGAGGCTTGTCAACCGGCTCTTGGCCTCTGTCCGGCTTAGGCTAATGCGGACTCATCAGACCGGTGGTCTTGGCTACCGCTTGAGCCATCGGACGGACCCGATTGTGGATCCTCGACCTCGATAGCTAGTCAGGCGTATTAATGGCCCCTACTCCGTGCCTTGAGCATTTGCGCAGAATGTAAGGCGGGGAGTAAAGTTGTCAGCGGATTGATAACCATGTGCCGAGGTGACTTTCTGCTAAGCGGATCACTTGCTAGCGCGGTTTGAATGCCGAACCCGGGGGCGTCGGTCTAAGGTGCCACGCTATGAAGCGGATGATCTTAGGCAACTTATGCCGTGAAACGACTCGCTGCGGGTTGTGTTAGGAAATCTACGCGGGACGCAGCAGAATTCAAAATTTATTTCCTAGCTATTAACCAGGATCGACTTCATTTAAACAACAAGCATAAAAGAAGTAGACGGTGGTTACCTTGCCTGATCTAACAGATCGACGCTTTGACCATCTAAGGAGAGTAGTGGTGCGCGGAGCCGCCCAAGCGTTCGGCCTCTACCGCTAGTCCACACGAACAACCCACCAATATCCACCATTGGATTGCTACTAGAAAAACTCGGTTGCTAGACCTACCTTTTCTCTCTCACAAATCTCTCTCTAAGAAACTCTCTATTTTTCACAAGAAACGATTAAGTCTCTTAGCATTGTGATGTACCAAAGAACTAGTTGATAAGTCCACCATATCTGATTATTCTTTGATCGTTTTGGCCTGTTTTAATGCCTATTTTGATATTCATATGATAAATTGCCTTTTTGGACTAGATTACCGATGTGGCTTTGATATTTTGCAGATATGATGAATCCGAGCATAAAAGGCAATGAAAATGAGCTAAAAAGGAGTCAAAGTCATAGAGGCATGAAGAATCACACCCAGGTGTGAAAGAATGGAACAGGGTGTGAAAAAATGCGGAAACTATTCAGATTTTCTACAGGCCAACGAAATGTTCTGATTGGTGGAGAGCTTTCCAAGTATTAATTTTGGAAAAGCAACATGATATGCTTGGGGATACACGCATAAATTCCAAAATTGAAGGGAATTTGATTTCTAGAGATTATCTTAATATAATTTATTTATGGAAACTGATTTAATTATGTAATTATCCCTTTATTACTCCCCCAATTCAAAAAAAAAAAACATACATACACGCCAATATCAGTGGGGGAGAGGCATGATTTGCAATCCCATTCATCTACTATTTTTTTTCTCTCAACTTTTGAAGAACAAGATTATTACTTAGGGCTCAATAACGAAGAACGGATCGTGAATTTCTTGGTTTTATGCTATTTGTGAGACAATTCTATTTCCTTTCTCTTAATTTTCTTCCTTTTATTTTATTTTTACGTTTCACAATGCTTAAATCCATGATTTTTGTGATCTCTTTAATTATGCGTGAGTAGATTTAATTTTCTAGGATTAGGAGATCCTGGTAAATGAATATATGAGTTAAAGATTCGATCTTTCCTATTATTATGAATCGATATGCTTTTGTATTGACCTTAGTGCACTATTTCGTATGAATTTATGGATTGATGGATCGAAAGATGAATTTCCATAGGTTTATATGAAGAATTTATTATCAATTAGGTGATCGACTGAAAGGTGAAATTTAATTGTTAGGTTAGAAACCTAATTTCAATCAAGAAAATTCATGAGAGCGAAAGTTAATTAAAATTTCTTGTGAGAATATGAATAATGATGTTTAATGGGTCTAGATTAATTTAATGAGCGAGAAATCAGATTTAATATTAATTTAGACACGATTAATAGTAGTTCGAAAGAATATTGTTAGTCACTTTTGATTATTCGTCAACATAAGTAAAAATTCATAATAAATGGAAAGGTCGTTGTAAAAGTCATATGTTCGTTACCGTGGTAATCCGACGTCCTAGAAGTTCTTCCAACTTGATTTCTAGCATTTTCTTGGACTTGTGTTGAGTTTCAATTAGGACCTTAGATTTTAGTTATTTAATATCTCAAAACCCCAAATTTGATTAGTCTAGCTAATATAAATTGATAACTATTCGGTGATTGTCCTAACTCCCTGTGGGATCGACATCCTAAGTACTACTCGATAAGCCGTGCGCTTTTGCGGTAGGATTTAGTGATTAAAGTGAAAATCACACAACAAGTTTTCTGGCGCCGTTGCCGGGGATGACTTGAGCGCCAACATCGAGCCGGTTGTTAATTTTGTTAGACTAGACATTTTATTTTATTTTAATTTAATTGTTAGTAGGTAGGGTTATCTTTTTTTTTTGTTTCCCTCTTCTTGTTTATGCGAAAATCTTGAAATCTTGACAATCTGTTTGAGCTAGATCTAGAAATCGAGAGGACTTTTCACAGGAGGAGAAGATTGTTTAAGCTGGAGTCTGAGACAGAGGAAACTAAATCTGAAACAGAGATGGCCGAGAACAATAATAAGACCTTGAAGGATTACTCAGTGCCTACTGCATAAGGTTTACAGCCAGGGGTTGTGCAGCCTACTATAGCAGCAAACAACTTCGAACTGAAACCTGCTCTTATTCAGATAGTTCAACAAAATTCCTTTGGGGGATCACCTACAGAAGACCCTAATATGCATCTAAAGATATTCCTGGAATACTGTGATACCCTCAAAGGGAACAGCATCACTTCAGATCAGATCAGAACCATGTTGTTCAAGTTCTCCCTGAGAGATAAGGCAAGAGCCTGGTACCATTCCATACCACTAGGCAAGGTGACTACTTGGGATCAACTCTCTCAGGCATTTTTAGCCATGTATTTTCCTCCCGGTAAGACAGTTCAGTTGCGGAATCATATTACAAGCTTCACACAATCCAATGAATCCCTTTATGAAGCTTGGGAGCGGTTTAAGGAAATGTTGAGGAACTGTCCTCACCATGGGTTATAAAAATGGCAATTAGTGCAGACATTTTATAATGGACTGGATTATAGGGACAGGATGAACATAGATGTTGCGGCAGGAGTTGCACTGCATAATAAATATCCTGATGATGCATACAATCTCATTGAAGATATGGCAACAAACAGTTCCATGTGGTCAGGAAACAGAATCCCTAGCACATCAAAGAAGGAGCCAGGTAAGTATGAGGTAGACGCTTTGACCCTTCTTTCTTGCTAAAGTAGATGCTCTTAGCTCTAAATTTGATAAAATGAATGTGAGTGCTTTGAGTTATGCAGAAATACCTTGTGAAGTTTGTGGTGTGATTGGACATACTGCTCCAGGATGTCAACTGCTTACCCAACCCCATAAGCAAGTCAATGCCTACAACACCTTCCCATATAGGAATGATACCTCACAACCTATCCCATTTTACCCTCCTGGTTTCTAACCTAGGCCGTCCAATCCACCTCATCAAAAGTCCAATCTTGAGATTTTAATAGAAAATTTTATGGCGAACCAAGCCAAGCAAAATGAGGAGAACCAGTTTATGATTAAAACTCTAGCATCTAAGGTGGACAACCTAGCTGCCCACAGTAAGATATTAGAGAACCAGATTGCCCAACAAGCAGTTGCTTCCTCTAGTGCCCCCCGGAATACTGCCAGGAAAACCAGAATTGAACCCTAGGGAGCATTGTAATGCGGTGACTTTAAGGAGTGGAAATCAACTTGTATAGCCCGAGATCTTGATTGGTAAAAGTAGGGATGTTGAGGTAGGTAAGCATGAAAATGAGGAACCTAAGTTTGAGGTTGAAATCCCTATCGAGAAAGAACCGGAACTAGAGCCTAAGTACGTCCCACCGCCACCTTATCAGCCGCCTGTGCCTTTCCCTCAAAGATTGACTAAGGCAAATCTAGATAAGCAATTTGGGAAGTTTTTAGAGGTTCTAAAGAAGCTTTACATCAATGTACCCTTCACCCAAGGCACTTTCCCAAATGCCAGCCTATGCTAAGTTTTTGAAGGACATTCTGTCTAATAAAAGAAAGCTAGAGGACTATGAAACAATTGCTTTAACAAAGGAGTGTAGTGCAATAATTCAAAATAAAATGCCTCCAAAACTTAAAGATCCTGGTAGCTTCTTTATACCTTGCATGGTTGGCAATGTGACCATTGATCGGGCATTATGCGATTTGGGTGTTAGTGTCAGTTTGCCTACAGTTGGGACTTAGTGATTTGAAGCCCATTACGATATCACTGCAATTGGAGGATCGATCCGTCAAACATTCTTAAGGTATATTGGAGGATGTTCCAATTAAAGTGGGTAAGTTTTCCATACCGACTGATTTTGTTGTTCTTGATATGGATGAGGATACCAACATCCCAATCATTCTTGGTAGACCTTTCTTGGCTACAGCAGGAGCGGTTATTGATGTGAAAAGTGGAAGTCTATCCTTGAATGTTGGAGAAGAGAAAGCTCAGTTCAATTTGTCTAGTCATCCTGATTTTTCTTTGGTTAAGAAGTCTTGTTATAAAATTGATTCTAAGGAGGGGTGTGAGAAAGATGATACTATGAAACCTTTTGTGTGTGACCCTTTAGAGAGCTACGTGCTTTATGGTGAACCAAACGTCAATGAGAGCGTTGAATTCATTGCAAGTATCCACTTGCTCGAGGCTAACTGCTCCCCCTTATTCAACCAAGTGAAGGCTAAGGCGGATGATCGTAGGCCTGATGTTCCGATGATTAAAAAGGGAGAAGTCATACAAGAGAAGACAAAACCCATCCTTCCAAATCCTAAGCCAAGTAGGAGTGGTAAACATCCCGTGGAATTTAAGTCTCGTAAGGGAGATGGGGACAATAGGGGTAGTATACCTAAAGGTAATGGTGTGAGCATATGGGGCTCGAGGAAGCATGCCGAGGGAGTTCAAGTGAAGAAGAAGGTATCATCTACCTCTTCTCCACCTCGACCTCCGGATTGAATTGAACAGGGGTCGAGCTCATGACCTTAAACAGGCGCTTCTTGGGAGGCAACCCAAGTTTTTCTACTCTTTTCTAGGCTTCTTCATTTGTTTTGTTTTGCGTTGTATTGGTTTTGGTCCCTGTTTTGCAGCCAGGTAACTTTGCACAAGAGGAACTTGCGGATTTTGATGTCCTGGTGTGGAATATTTAGCATGGAGAAAGCCACGATCGAGGTGAAAGGAAACAAAAAAACAAAAAAAAACTGACGCAGATTTCACACCCAGGTGTGATTTGTGATTCTCCTATCTCAAAAAGAAAAAAAAATCATAGCAGCATTTACCAAGGGTTCACATCCGGGTGTGATAAAAATGACACCCATGACTCCACACAATAATTATAAAAAAAAAACAAACAAAAACAAAAAAAAGAAGCTGCTGTTCTCTTCTTCATTTATTATTATTATTATATTTTCCTTACCATCACCATTCAAATTCCAGCCAGTACACCAACATCCCCTCCCCCGTCCCACTTGCTGCCGTTCATTCCCTCTTCTCCGGCGTCCATTGCCGGCCGGCTGGCCAGCCCACCACCACCACTCCACCCATTTTCCTCTCCTCTCTTTCCCCCCCCCCCTCCTCCTCCCCCCCCCCCCTTAAACCATGAGATCAAACACCGGTGGCTATCTTTTGTCTCTGGGTAAAAATAATAATAATAAATAAATAAACAAATAAATTTAGGGGTCAATAAAAGTCACTTAGGTAAAATCTTAGAGTCTTAGTCAGTGTCAGTCGAGTCAGTCGTGTCATTTTTGTCTTGATGGTTTTGGTGATCACACATAGTTACTTTATATGAGATTTGCAATGCATGAAAATTGATATGGTTTGTTTTGACAAGATAAATGCATGACATGGAGTGAAAAAATCCTTTTTAGAATATCATGTTTAGAAGTGCAATTATTTTCTTTTGGAAACAATAGAGTCCGAGTGAATAGACAAATTGACCCGGTGAGGTATTGTTCCGGCGACTGACCACTTCAGTCTCACCCTAAATTTGTGCGTATTTTCTTTTCCTTGGATTTGTTCCTTTAGAACTTGTGTTGAGTGTTGTTCATGTTACTTTGGTATGTGCAAACACGTAGAAGTGATTGAGGCATTCTTTTCTACCTTCCGCCACACTATATACCTTGTACCTTTTGAGCCTTGATCTTTATTACACCCTTTTTACCTTACTTCCACTACACCATACATTAAACAACCCCAAAAAGAGGTAGCCCAATTCCTTTTGCCCAACCTTAGAACTAATTGGGGCATTTAACTATTAAATTTCTTGTACGTAGTATGTAATGATCAAGTTTGGGGGAAAACCATATTGGTACTATCTGTTTGTTTCTTAGTTTGAAAAAAAAAAAATATGGAAAAAAAAGTGAAAAAAAAGAAAAAGAAAAAAAATATCAATAAAGGGGCGATCTAAAAAATAACCTCTTAAAACTATTTTGTTTTACCTGTTAGCAATAAAGAGGGAGTTGTATCATTATTCTCCCAAAGTAGCGAAATTATCCATTGTATTCTCTTTTATTTGGAATAAGGTATGACCCCCCTGCACTTGTGTGATGTTGAAGTTTGATGGTCACGTGTCTCGCTAGTTCTAATGGTTTTTCCATCTCTTATACATTTTCCTACACCTATCACTTTCTTTTTCTTACTTGGGCTATCCTCACTTCCCTTTTTTTTCCCAAAGACCTTATGATTTATGTGTTGCACAATGCCTTGATGATTGATATGAGACGATACACAAGCTTAGTCACCTCACAATTATTGAGCGTTCAGTGATTTATCCCGTGAGGGTCTATTTGCTTGGTCTATTTTGTTTCCCATTGACAATTTTTGTTCACTTTTGCTCATGATATGATAAAAGGGATTAGTTAGTCTATATCTTGTGTTTTGAATGTTGGGATGAATTTTATTAATGCTTGTGTGTTGTGATCTTTGTCTAATGCTATGTCATGTGTGATCTTCTTAGTCCGTCTAGTCTTGAGACCTTTTAATTGCTTGGGGACAAGCAAGGTTTAAGCTTGGGGGAGTTTGATAAGTCCACCTTATATGATTATTCTTGGATCGTTTTGGCATGTTTTAATACCTATTTTTGTGATATTCATATGATAAATTACCTTTTTGGACTAGATTACTGTTGTGGATTTGATATTTGCAGATATGATGAATCCGAGCATAAAAGGCAATGAAAATGAGCTAAAAAGGAGTCAAAGTCATGGAGGCATGAAGAATCACACCCAGGTGTGAAAGAATGGAACAGGGTGTGAAAAAATGCGGAAACTATTCAGATTTTCTGCAGGCCAACGAAATATTCTGATTGGTGGAGAGCTTTCCAAGTATTAATTTTGGAAAATCAACATGATATGCTTGGGGGATACACGCATAAAGTCCAAAATTGAAGGGAATTTGATTTCTAGAGATTATCTTAATATAATTTATTTATGGAAACTGATTTAATTATGTAATTATCCCTTTATTACTCCCCCAATTCAAAAAAAAAACATACATACACGTCAATATCAGTGGGGGAGAGGCGTGATTTGCAATCCCATTCATCTACTATTTTTTTCTCTCAACTTTTGAAGAACAAGATTATTGCTTAGGGCTCAATAACGAAGAACGGATCGTGAATTTCTTGGTTTTATGCTATTTGTGAGACAATTCTATTTCCTTTCTCTTAATTTTCTTCCTTTTATTTTATTTTTACGTTTCACAATGCTTAAATCCATGATTTTTGTGATCTCTTTAATTATGCGTGAGTAGATTTAATTTTCTAGGATTAGGAGATCCCGGTAAATGAATATATGAGTTAAAGATTCGATCGTTCCTATTATTATGAATCGATATGCTTTTGTATTGACCTTAGTGCACTATTTCATATGAATTTATGGATTGATGGATCGAAAGATGAATTTCCATTGGTTTATATGAAGAATTTATTATCAATTAGGTGATGGACTGAAAGGTGAAATTTAATTGATAGGTTAGAACCCTAATTTCAATCAAGAAAATTCATGAGAGCGAAAGTTAATTGAAATTTCTTGTGACAATATGAATAATGATGTTTAATGGGTCTAGATTAAATTAATGAGCGAGAAATCGGATTTAATATTAATTTAGGCACGATTAATAGTAGTTCGAAAGAATATTGCTAGTCACTTTTGATTATTCGTCAACATAAGTAAAAATTCATAATAAATGGAAGGGGTCAGAGTCTATAAGGACATGTTTTAAACTTAAATGGTTGAGAAGGACAGTTACTACATGTGTTACTATATTTTTGTACACGTGTTACTACATGTGTTACTATATGTTTGTCCTTCTTAACCATTTTAGATTAAAATCTGTCCTTTACAACCTTTAACCTTAAATGGAAAGGTCGTTGTAAAAGTCATATGTTCGTTACCATGGTAATCCGACGTCCTAGAAGTTCTTCCAACTTGATTTCTAGCATTTTTCTTGGACTTGTGTTGAGTTTCAATTATGACCTTAGATTTTAGTTATTTAATATCTCAAAAACCCCAAATTTGATTAGTCTTGCTAATATAAATTGATAACTATTCGGTGATTGTCCTAAGTCCTTGTGGGATCGACATCCTAAGTACTACTCGATAAGAAGAAAAATAATCTTTGGTTTATTTTTGTTAAAAGAGCAAGGCTGGGATTCTTTGGAACACTAAAATTATTCCAATTCCAGCCGTGCGCTTGCGGTAGATTTAGTGGTTAAAGTGAAAATCACGCAACACTAGTCAACCCTTTTCTTATACAGGTGTTGGGGTGCCCCTCATGTCTTCCAATCTGATTGTGATTAGCTTCCTAGTAGATCGAGGAGAAAGAAAACATTTTTCTAATAAAATAATCAAAATATATTTGATTGATTTATCTCATTAATATTTAATATTTAATATTAAATATTTCCATGAAATATATTGTCAATATCCAATATTGAATATATATTTTATTGTATTACTATAAATCAATTTACACATGTGTATATATCACATATATATATTATATGCATAAATCTATCTATCTATCTATCTATATATATATATATATATATATATATATATATATATATATATATATATATATATATATATATATATGTGTGTGTGTGTGTGTGCATACTACGTGCGCATGTGATGCAAATCACTAGTTTAATTTAAACTAGTGCACACACATACATAGGTATTATATCTCTCTATATATATATATAATAATATATGGGAAGTGAATTTAACCCAATTACCCGGAATTTGCCTCCGAAACCCGCTTTTGACCCATTCCATACCCATGTTTTTAAAAATAAAAATAAAAATAAAATCTCAATCGCTTCACTTAATTAATCTTCATCAAATCTCGGCAAAAACTGCTTGGATTACGCATGATTTGATTTTCCAGCTCCAATCGATACTTCAGCTGCTGATATCTCTCTCCTTATACTTGTGGATTACTCCATAATATTTTATTTGAATTTCAAATCTAACAAATCTCATCTCACCACCCTCTTGACTTTCTCAAACCTCAATAGCGTAGCATAAATCCAAATCATCTCATATTGCTCATCGATTCTTTCCGTTCTCATTGTTATTATCGCTGGATGAAGAGACTTAAATACAATGGTAAAAAGAAAAAAACAAGTCAGATTATGTATATTCTCTACTTTATGGTACTAAATTAATGCATATTTGTATGGTGATTATTTTATAATTAGTAGAAATGTGATTATGATCCAAAACGTGAAATAAAATGGCATACATATAATGTGTGCTTTACCCATCCTAGTAATTGTAGATGGCACCGTCGTCACAATGGTAGTTTCAAAACACGTGCATATTGAAGGCTCGTGATATTATGCAATTCTAACACTCTATTTCGCCAAAACAGCAGCCCTAATGTTGTGCCCGAGTTTCCACCCACTTCTACTCATCCAAACTCATGTGTTTCATCTAATACAATAATGGAAAAAAGCAAAATAATAATAGTAATAATAGGTGACGCATCTAGGGGCGGACGCAGGATCTCGGGTAAGGGGGCAATAATTTTTTTAATGGCAAATAAAAAATTCAAGGGGGGGCATCCGATATGCTTTGTACATATATTAGTGTAATTTTTTCGAATCAAGAGACAGTTGGTTGTATGTAGCTCCGACACTGGACACATCTCGATCGAGATGATGATTTTGATGTTAGAATTATCATTCAGTTAAAAGATAATTATATGTGGCCCTTAAGTTATTTAATTATTATGTTGGTAAATGTATTATTGGTTTATTATCTAATTAAGGGTATTATGGGAAATCCTATGATGGTTAGGGTTTTCATCCGGAATATTCCATAATGCTTTAGGTCCCTAGTCTTGCCTATATATAGACTGCCTGTGTACCATCGGTTGGTGATCATACAGAAAATAGGCATAGACCAGAAGACCTAATAGCACCATATGCCGTCACTTGCATATGGAGTTCTTCTCTATTTCAGGGCTTGAATCGCTGTGGCAAAACGGAGTCGAATGACAGTGGATGTAGGGAAACGATCCTGTTGATTTCTTCCGCTTATTCAGGTATCTATAGTTTTTCTATCATGTGGTATCGGAGCCAGGTTATAATCCATGTTGTTCGATGATTGTAGATCGGTTCTTTTAACAATGAGATTGTTATGGTTTTGTTGTTTTCCCGTTGTCGGCGATTGAATGAATATATATGTGCAGAACCTGTATTTGCTGTTCAACCTTGATTACATATGATTATTCGTCATGCGATTAATACATATATTTTGTTGTTGCTTTATGTGATACTATGACCCATCACAAGATCGTATATATTCTTTTCGTCTCGTTCTTCCGTCGCCGGAATTTTGAAAACAAACCAAACCTGTTCGATCCATAAAATAAATATAAAAAAAAAAAAAAACAAATAAACAAACAAACCATTGTATTCTATTGTTGTTGAATATAATTTTGGTTGTTGTATGGTGGGATCAATCAACCTTTTCGTTTTGTAAGCCGACCACCACTACCGGTTTGTTTCCGGCATATTGTTGACGGTTAAAATATTGCCGTCATCGTTTGTTGGTGTTTCGATGACCAAATTATGGCTATATTGGTAGTCTTTTCGTCGAATTTTATTGATCGTCTTAATGATGAAGATTGGTCGATCGATTTACGTACATAAACGACTAATGGTGATGGCGTTTGTATCCCACCGGATTGTTTTGAAGGCGGCGCTGCGTATAGCCACCATTTTTGGCAGCCACTATATACTGCTTTTGTTTGTTTTAGGGTTGTTAGATTTTCGGGTATGGGCCGACAGCCATTGGGTTGAACTATTATTATCATTTACTTCCTTTTGTAATTGATTACAATAATATGTGGGCCTTTGACCATAATAATTTTTATTTTATTTTGTATTATGCCTTAGCTGTGTGTCCCTTGCGCGATCCTTTTCTGTGCGTTCATATGTGCAGTACATATAAAAAATAAATAAATAAACAAATATTGTAACTGCCGGCTGTATTCTTTTAGAATATTAGGTTGTTTCACATATGTGTCTTGGGCCGAAAAGTTCTTTGGGCCATATGGTCATGATTACTGTTTCTTTCAATTTTGATTATAACAGAATACGGGTCATTGACAATATTATTAGTTTAATGTATCTTATTTTGTAAAAGGTAATGGTTGGTCCGATTAGTTGCATTTTCATTATTATACGGCCTATTATGAAACTGCACATAATTTAATGTATTTTGTTTCACATTAATAATTTGTGATTATAATTGTTACTGCATATATGATCTGAATTAGTCCATTAATGACTCTCGTAAGTATTCATTATTTTGTTTAATAATGTATATGTTTAGCGGAGATTAATTGATCATGCCTTATGTATCACATTGAGAGATTATTTTTATGCATATTGGAGTGTATGACAATAATAAATAAATTATTCACATAATGATATGTGATTAAAGTAGTGATACATACCTATTGACTTAATATCGTTGAAGTAATAGTTGTTGGTTCGTGAAACATATACACGTCATTAAGTATATGCCTTTGAATTATTGATCATTTGCAACATTGAGAAATATGTCGTATAGTTGTGTTAAATTTGGAGTTTACCCACAATGCTCAAATTTCGGACATATAGAGATTGATCGCATTATGTTTAGTGATCAAATCAAGACATATTAATGTTGTAATATTTTTAGTAAGGAAATAAATATGCATACTTACCACATTTAAGTATTAAACTGCACATGTTTATGTCAACATTAGATCTAGTTGGCTTATGTAAAATTGTCAATATTTTGAATGTCAATGGTGTCAAATGTTGGGTGTAGCCACAGCAGCCTGACATGATGATGCATAAAAGTTTTGATCACATTATGTGGAGTGATTGAAAATTCGTCGATATTCTTTTAAATTGACAAAAGGTTCAATTAAATGGTGTATCGACATAAGAAATACATTTGTATTTACCCTTATTTAGTAACTTCTAAAATATGCCATGTCATACGGTCGATTTTGAGTGTAGCCACAGCAGCTCAATGGTTGACACAAGACTTAATCACATATTGTTAGTGATTAAGTTGACGAAATTGATCGCATTCTGTTTAGGGATCAATTTAATGCATATTTTAGCTACAACTAAAGGGATGATTGACATATATTAGTGAACCATATCTTGTTTGTGCATTTGGTGGAACCTAATAATTAACTGGTTTGATCATTAAGGTTGTAGTCTTTACATATCGTAATTAATATATATTATTTGATTGTTTGTATTAAATGGAGAGACTATATAATCAAACCGTATGTGTCACATTAAGATATTACTTTTCTTGCATCTCTCGGAGTAGCCACAGCATCCGGAATGCATGAGAAGTAATGCAGCGATTAATCACATAATGTTTAGTGATTACATGAGTGACTCATACATTTCGGACCAATTAGTTCATTCAGATAATGCCCGGCCCCACAGGGAGGCAATTATCTTTATGAGACTAATTGAAATAAGATG
This sequence comes from Gentiana straminea, assembly GCA_036785695.1. Taxonomy (NCBI): domain Eukaryota; kingdom Viridiplantae; phylum Streptophyta; class Magnoliopsida; order Gentianales; family Gentianaceae; genus Gentiana; species Gentiana straminea. Next base: position 2,085,582 of record JAVUPR010000439.1, read on the forward strand.
GAAATTAGCATAAAGATGAGGAGATTTATCTTATGCCCACAGGTACAGATGGTCTCACTCTATACGCTTAATTCTCCGGCCTTATTATTTATGATAGTAAATTCTATGTAGTGATTACAAACCTCTACCCACGGGAAGGCCGTGAATTTACTTTTAAAAGAATTAACATTGGTTGATTCTGTCTAAGGCAACTCATATGATTAATTTTGGAATGCATTGGTTAGGATCTTGTAATTCGTATGGGTGCTCCACCACTCACTACGGAATCACATTTATCAACTGATGGGTTGATTTATGAGCATTTTAGCGAATCAATCGCTTATGCAGGTGCTCTTAAAATAAAATTAAACCATTTTTGAAATGCATTTCCATTAAGGATAAAGTTTATTTTGACCACCTTAATGTTGAGTTGTCCTCAATGACATATAATAAAATTGTTCAAGACGTACTTCTCATAATAGAAATTGGGTTATTAGTGTTGGTTTGTAGATCATTTTGAATTACTAATATTATGATTTTCCTATGGTCTTAGGTGATTTCTATTTGTGATAGTGTAATTAAATACATTTGTCATGTTCAGAGTGTTCATAATTTTATGAACATAGAGAAACACGTGGTCTATAGTGTATTTGATCATTTGTATTCTTGCATGATGAGTGAATTTTGTGAGACATATAAGGAATATCGTATTGTCTCGTTATAAGAAATTACACTTGAAGGTAATCTTGTTCCTATTAGTCAAATGTCATCTTAATTTGGTTAGGGACATGAAAGTATGTTACCTCATTGGTACGGAAATTGCTATGTGTTAGATCTCATATTTAGTTGTGATATAAGGTGAAGTGTTTTTAGATATTTACTTCACGTTGTCAATTGTACGTAGGTAGAATTTTCATCATTAGATGAAAATCTGTGGCTATCATCTTTTGGATGGTGAATCTCTCGAGCTCAACTTAAGATTTCAAATCTTTATACTGTAGAGCACGATAGCCTATTAAATTATATCTGACCTACATTAGATAGTTGACGTCAATGAATATATCATTGTTTCGATATATGAAGTTGCAATATACTTCTCTGGAGTAGACTAAAAACATGGTGGGTTGTAGGGCTTAATAGCTCTATTTATCACCATGACTTGAGTTTGTGGGGTTTGTATAATTTTCATGACAAACCATTAAGTTCACTCTTTATGTCGAATTTTAGATGAGATCATAATATAGTGAGTGTCTTTTGTTCAATATTTGGGATGGTTTGAGAATTAGTCTCATATTTTGATATCATCCATTATTGTGGCTTATTATCCTTATGAGAACTTATATTGTTCACAAAGTTTTTATACTTGAGGATAGAGTATGCTATTTATGATAGTATAGAACGAAAGATATTCGTGGCAGAAAATATGTGTCATTTTCTCCTTGAATTGTCCAATCACACTTGTTTGTACTATCGTGTGATTGAGTGGGAGAATCTCGTCGAAAATGACATTTATTAGTATCCTAAGGAGTTAGAATCTATTTGAACAATGTGTAATATTGTTAGATTCTCTTCAAGGTTGTCATCTTGACAACATTGTGTTGTGGAAAGAATCATGCTGAAATATTATACATATGGTATCTACTCATTTCTAAACCACTAATTACATAAAATAGTGGGAGTAAATTTCTCGATTATTAAAACCTGATTTTATTTTGAGTTGTGTGCATTAATCTATCTAACAATTGGTTGGATGAATTAGTTCTTTTGAACATTATTATATTATGAGCATTAGCTGCATTATTACGTCCAGAGAAAATTCATGTTTGTACTAGTCTTTGTTATTCATTATAGAATTCCATATTGATGATTTGATAAATCACTTGGGAACTCATTCCTGTTATGATGAGCAAAATAATGCTAGATTTGTTGTTGAGAATTTTCTCTATAAGGCACTTAAGATTATCAATTCTTCTATACAGTTACTGAAGAATTTTGTGCCCGTTTTGTTGATTGTAGCTCATGATAGAAATATGGTTTATTTAACCATTAGAGTGGTTGTCATTTGTGTGATAAACCACTAAAATGTACACAACATGTGTTGGAGAACAAAAACACTGAATAATTGTTTTCGGTTAGCAAGTATTTATATGGATTTTGTAAGCTTCTGATTTTGTTATACTGGTTTACATTGTAATGATGTTTTCAACCAGTGGGAGTATTAACCATATTTTCTAATTGTACACTTGCATTTTTGTTAGAGCTATACATATGACAAATAGTTTCCTTAAAAGGATATGTTGTATGATTTGGTGAATCTCATATCGATATAAGAGGTTCAATGAGATCATCTATGTTAGGATCTCGTTAAGCATGCATCAACTACCTTTAGAGGTGAACTTGTGTATTGATTGAAGTAGCTCATTATGGATGATCGAAAATTATGTATAGTTAAGTCACAGGCTTTATGAGTTTTGGCCTATGGTTGTTGGTCGATGTTGCTTCTGGCCAAATTTTTGACACATCGCATCCTCACTCATATGAGGAATGATTCTGATGATGAAATTAGCAAATCGACATTTACGGGACACGTTGTCAGAGGTAAGCTAGCTATAAGACGAGTGTCAAGTAAGTGGAATAATATGAGAATATAGATTGTGTATTTTGCCGGCTTATGTTATCTCACAATCATATTGTACTCATATTTGACTTATTGACACGTAAAGTTGCTTCGTCTGAATTCTCTGAAAACTCGTCAAAATAGGCATCATAGTGATGTAGCAATTACATGAAAGTGCACCGAGTTCATGTACGAGTGAATCCATTTGGATTCTCGGGACCATAATGACATTTTGATTAGTTCATTCATAAAAGTGGTTACTTGGTGGTTGATATTGCACATTGTAATTTTGGAAGGGAGTGTTTGTTTTTATTGAGCATAACCGCCATAGTTCTTGTGTTAGTATTGATCGTTGAAGTTGTGTTAATAAACCATAGAGTGACATTTCGAGCATGCAAAATTTTGTTGTCACTCATTAATGTTGTACCGACATAACTTCTCGGGCCAAGTGGGAGAATGTTAGAATTATCATTCAGTTAAAAGATAATTATATGTGGCCCTTAAGTTATTTAATTATTATGTTGGTAAATGTATTATTGGTTTATTATCTAATTAAGGGTATTATGGGAAATCCTATGATGGTTAGGGTTTTCATCCGGAATATTCCATAATGCTTTAGGTCCCTAGTCTTGCCTATATATAGACTGCCTGTGTACCATCGGTTGGTGATCATACAGAAAATAGGCATAGACCGTAAGACTAATAGCACCATATGCCGTCACTTGCATATGGAGTTCTTCTCTATTTCAGGGCTTGAATCGCTGTGGCAAAACGGAGTCGAATGACAGTGGATGTAGGGAAACGATCCTGTTGATTTCTTCCGCTTATTCAGGTATCTATAGTTTTTCTATCATTTGATACAGTTAATCTGAATAAAGAGTTGATGAAAAAACAACATTATATATATAATCCATTAAATAAATAAACAATATTATATTTGTATAGAAGAAAAAGAGAAAGATTGGTAAGGTTGGGTACCAAACTCTGGCGTATAGACCCCACTATTAAATGTAGAGAACCCCCATACTTTGTTTGGAACTATTTACCGGTTATGAAAGTTCAGTTGGCTCAGTGAAAAATAAATTAACATTTACTATAAATTGTAAATACTTAGCGGGAAATTCCTTAACTAGAAGTTTTTGAGCTAAGACTATCCTTCAAAAAAAAAAAAAATAAATAAATAAAAGTCGAGTCACAACTGAACCTCTGTCCCCTCGCTAGATTTTTATAAACAAATGTAAATTGATAATTATGTTTCATTGATCAAGTATGCAAACGGATGTCAACAAGGACGAAGTCAAGATTATAAATAATTTGTTGGACTAAAATTGGTTTTTTCCGGAGCCTAATACTTAGTTTTAAAATTAAAACTACATTGTTTCAATACAAAAAAAAAAAACATCGAATCTCATTGCGGTCACGGGGCTACGTAACCCTCGGATATACATATATTCTCCCTTCCTTAGAACATCCTTCTCTCAATCTTAAAACATCCCCGTTCTTGAGCACATGTTTTTGACTAGGTGCAAAGCATGGACAAACAAATTTAAGAGGCTAATATGTTGGTAGAACATAATCATCTTCAACGAAGGTTCTTTAACGTCCCTATGAAAAAAGGTAGCGTGTTAAACTTATTATTTAATTGTAATTGCAGTACCATATTGTAATAATATTTTTATTATTTATTTATGTTTTATGTCTTCATTGTAAATTTTGACAAACTTATACTGAGGTAAAATGGACCTGATGTTGTGTAACATCAATTTTATAACTTCTGAGCAAGACAAACCTTTTTATTTTCTTTTATTATCGCTTAACGATCGCAATGAGACACATGTTCTGCATTTAAATTCTATTCATTAATCATAACAGTGACGTTCAACTTTCCCGTGCATTACACGGGTTTCAAACTAGTATATATAGATATATATATTTAATATTAATATTTGGTAATACTATTAATTAAATTGCACAATCCAAATGTATCTTATACACTCCAAAATTGTGCCCCATATTGCCAACTAATTGGCAACTGGAATATTCTTTAATTAATATAATACTCTTATTAATTAATTTGCAAAATACATGTATATCATATATACATATTTCGACCCATACATATACTTTATACATATATTTAATTAATCAACATAACTAATATCTTGTATTATATTTATTCATAATAAATAAATACCACCATATTAATTTACCATTATAACACTTTATAGTCGACATAAACTTTCCTTACTTGGTTATCGCTATAACCGCATTTTAATCCGGCTGGATGTTCTTATTTGTGTGACCCGATAGGCTTCCGAATATGTTGGCCGTAGGCACAAAGTGCAAATTTCGAAAATGCCTTTCATACCTAACGATCACGGGATAGCGTCTAGCAACACACCGTGACCCCCAATAATCGGAAGAGTCAAATGCAATGACTACTACCTTTCATGTGAAACAGTTATCGTGTAAAAAGAATCATATCGCTGTAATAATATCCATACGGTTGTACGTCGAGTGTCAAGCATCAACGACCATATCTTATAATCTGGATATCATGCCCTCTCGAAATAACTCATTTACTTCCACTTTGCAAAGATTCACGAGAGTAAGACATTCATAAGAAGGCCCTTTCAGATATTCACCCCTACTATTAGGATACGCGATTTCCGGGAGACAAAACATGTATACTCCGCATGCTTCAGTATCACACCTAATCACTACCGCATGACCGCCCCATGGCTAGGGAAAACCTCAATAGTGTCAAAGCATGACAATTAGATTCCGGTCCTAAGGATAATTACACAACCGTCACATAGTGTGACACTTAACAGTGTAAGTGGGTCAGTCTAACATACGCATTCTCTAATACACGTCCATGTACAGTCCAAGTGTCTCTACACTTCGATAGACGAGATCTATCTCTGCCCTTACAGACAGAAGACATCTAATACGTGCTAGCATGTTTGTACTATCAATGCCCTGTCTAATAGTACATAAGCCTAGAGACATTTAAGTATCAAACTTATTAAAGTGATTAGAGATCTCATCAACCATAATCGCCTATCACGGTTTCTCTATCATAGTTTAATACTAAGGACGTTATCATATAACAATTCATAATTGGTTATTTAAAAGAACAAATATATGACAACAGAAAATCCATTTATTATATATGTATAATCATTAAATAAATAGTAGAAATGATCCGACTCGGTCGGATCCGGTCCAACCCGATTGGGTTTAGGACACTATTTCAACAATCTCCCACTTGGCCTAAAACCAATCACTCGTACACACAAGACCAAGTTGAAACACAAGAATCTCATGCAATACTCTCAACCAGCCCTAGCCGTGAATAGATCGCTATTGTGGGGACTCAGACTATCTTCACATCATGATCCAAATGACCAAGTCAAAAGGAACCGCCTCAACACACATGAATCTCTGATGAGACCCTGGTCCTTGCTTCAAGCAATGAATCCACAACTATATCGTATACAAAATGTGGAAGAACCGAGTAAGGTTCGAATGAACCTCTAAGATCCGTGTATCACTTCCGATGTGCCTTCAAGACACTAATGTGTTTTGGCTTAGTTGTAGAATTTACAGTGATCACTTGCTGAGAACATTTCCAGCTCACTGCTTCACTTAACCAAAAGTGACTGCAAACCCAGACTGTAGCTCTCACTCGCCTTCATAAGACTCAGGATATATGTCTGTATATTTATCCGATTCCAAGTTTCGATAAACTAGGAAACCATCCTTAACTTGTTTAAGGATATTCTCGATATTCACCAGATTTACTTTCATACTTGCTCATGACTCTTCATGGACTATGAACATCTGGTCATTACTTCTATGATGGTTCCTATCGCAGTAGCAAATGAAACCTTCCATAAGCATCATCTTTCACCTTATCTTTAAGACTAACGTCCTAACATAGATAGATCTTGAGAACACCGGCTAGAAGTATCTCCTGTCGCGATCTTTGCTAAATGCTTTTAGCATCACATCTATATAGGTAAACTATAAACTAACAACAGTTAAATCTAGCACTATAGATTCTTATTTCTAAAAATAAGAACTGCTAATCCAAGTGCTTTAGTAAAGACCTTGAACTACCAAACATTAATTGACTGTGACATGGAGTGAAAATTCCCGAGAGAGATATCCAATACTTTACTCAAAAATTGTAACACACTCTCACTATCCCTCTTGCACATGCAGCATATCCTTTCTTTTGACTAAATCTAACTTTTTTGATTATCAAACAAAGAAATTGTCTAGAGAAACTTGTTTGAGTCCAAAAATGGATCTCGTGGGCTCATATATCATGTTATCATCTATGAACATAAAGTTGTATTCCTAACGTCTTCAACACTATCATATAGCCATGATACGAAGTTATAAGAAGCATAGACTAAATAGAACTCGGGCTTAGTCGGGCAAGATAAAGATAATTAACATGGTTTACACCCCGTACCTTTCACCCATCACTATAGCCTTACGGTAATCATATTACTATCCATGTCGCCTTTCGGGACATTCCCTCTGGTAAGACAGACTAGGTTCACAACTCGGTTGTCACCGATGGAATCTAATTCGTATATTATGGCTCCCGGCCATTTCTCTCAATCTTGCCTTTCAAACATTCCTTCATAGTCGTGAGATATTCATTCTTCAAGATGAACATACCAATAGCCTTTTAATGCTTGAGGTTATCCATAGACTTATAGAACATTTGTGTGCATTGAGCATGTTCTACACCTCATCGCTATGCGGCGCCTGCTCGTGTTCCAATGGTTGAATATCTCTTTTTGGTTCTCAAACTCTTTTGAGATCTAAATTTACTCCCATTGTTTCTTTTGGAAGGGACACTTCCTATATAATACGGCTTGTTTGGAGAAAAACAGTTTTTCTCCGCAGGTAAGTAAATAACATCTAGCGTACTTTCTACGATATCCCACAAAGTTGCACATGTCATACTGGGCTCTAAGCCTTTCGTACATCGCTCGCTTGTTAGAAGCATGACAACCCTAAATCATCGGTTAAGATGGATTTGATGCCATCGATTCCATATATGATACGGAATTTATTCAACATTTATTCTTTGGAACTCGGTTAAGTATATGTATCGTATAAGAGCACTATCCCGAAACACGTAAGGATACTTCACATGGCTTACGTCACACCTTTATCATATAAAGTGTTGTTTCCATTTTGGAACACAATCTAATTGCGTATCCCAAAGATGGTATCCTTCAAGGGAGAATTCGATTCTATTTCGTACGACTTCGAAACACCGATGGGAGTCAACTTTACGTGACTCCGGTGCATTATTTATCCCCGATTATCACATTTTCAGTACATTTTTGGGTGACTTAGACCATTTTCAGGGTGATATCGTGAGCTCATGGCACGGGGAATGAATCCGTCACTTTGTTGGATTGTTACCCCTTTTTTAGTTGATATTGACCCCATTCCCGAGCACTTTTACCCTCCGGAATTGTTTGTATGTTTTTGGTCGTGTGTGATGTTAAAAGGTATCAGTGTCTCGAGGACACGGAAGGCGATGATTTATGGTAAAAAGCATAACCGAGGCAAGAAAAGAGATCAAAGGAGGAAAAAAGTGAAGTTTTGGGGCCACAGGGGTTCAAACGCACGTTTGAACCCCTCAAACGTGCGTTTACAGAGTCACCAGTTGATACAGAGTTGAACCACTCCAAACGCACGTTTGAAACCATCATAAACGTGCGTTCCAAGTCCACCAAACGCACATTTGACCCACCCTAAACGTGCGTTCAAGATGAAGAACATTCAAGACCCTGCCCAGAAATGAAGCTAAACGCACGTTTGAACCAATCCAAACGTGCGTTTGAAGAAGCCAAACGCCGCCTCCAAGCCTCCAAACGTGCGTTTGGGCCAGCTTTTCTCGCAGATTTTCTCCCCAACTATAAATACCCCCCTTAGACTATTTCTTGGACACCAATTACTTTCTTAGCAAAACTCTACCCATTTCTTAGCTCGATTTTTGTAATA